>CM057449.1:976522500-976580000 GCA_016271365.2 Neoceratodus forsteri | reverse complement strand
CTTCCGCGCGAACACTTCCCAGCGCAGAGAGCACAGAAGCTCCTCACTCCTCACCAGCCACAATGCATCTCACTCCCAGCAGCAAGGGCTGTCCTCTCAGTTCGGCGCTACCCGCTGTCATTGGCTGGCTGACATGCCAGTCACTTCCTCGGTTCTTAGTGGTGCAGAAAAGCGCCATAGCCCATAATACCTTTCTCAATTACAAGCAGCTCCTCCATTGGTCAGTCAGCTCTGCAGGGTCGAGGTACTGATTGGCCCACTTCAGCAGTTCTGGGGCAAAATGGAGGAGGCAATCAAACAGTCCTTGCTGCAACCAAAAATAGGTTAGAACAACTGCAATATCATTACTACCCTAATAGATAGTCAGCAGACAAGCACATCTTCTAACGAAGCTCCCTCTGCGCAATTAGCGATGGCAGAAATGGAGCGAATATTCTGCAGCCCGGGCGAGAGTCGAGCATAGCAACACTCAAACCCCCTCCCATTTCAACTAACTCTGACTGCAACAGGCAGCCTTAAATGGACAGAATTGGAGGCCCTAAAAAGAGCACTCACCAGGTCCCCATTTAGGCGGCTTCATGCCAATCATCAAGCAGGCATAAGGCACATTAGGAACCCCCATCTGCAAGGGGTTACATTTGCTACACCAGCTAATTTTAATTGTAACGGAAACCTTTCCACCTTCCATTTTCATATTTATTCATTGCATCAGACGCCACACACATGCCATGCAGTCCCTTAAAACAACTTCTTCTTCTGTTTTAAGCATTTTAAAAACAAAACAAAACAGAATCTACCCCTCACCAAGTTGGGTTTTAGCAACTAGGTGAGGGTGGGCTTCTGTGTGAGTTTAAACAAAAGTTTGCTTGGGAAGAAGAAAGCAGTACTTTTTAAAACCATATACAGTACTACATAAAATGTCATGGGCAACCATGCGCAGTTGGTTGTTTTTCATGTCAAAGTTCAGATGACGTTCAGGACCCTCTCAAGCTTTGCTGTTGATGTCCCTATTCTGCCATTACAACCCCTTGATGGAAACACTGCCTTGTTGTGTATGGTTGCCCATGTGTTATTCTCTGCATGGTGCAAGTTTATAGTTATGGTAACATGGTGCGATTGATGCTGGAGTGTGGAATGCACTGGTGCTGTGACACAATTTTCAGAAGTTCTTCAGATTGGCATTTTGAATAGGAGTTTGGTACCAAAGAGTTAAACGGAAAAATGTTTACTGTTTATTTTCTGATTTTAGGTCTACATTCACCACAAATGAGAGGCATAGTTTGCAAAAACTAATTTCCATTCAACTACCCTCATAATCTTATGATTTTGTGTGCTTTGCTTAAAAAAAAAAAAAAAAAAAAAAAAAGCACAGGAAGATGATAAAGATGTGCGAAGACATTCAACTCTCCAACAGTGGGGTTGTGGTGTGCAACATTCAGCCTTATGAGAAACACCCTAATTTGTTTGAAGTACCTCTTCCTTGGATCATACTGTGTATTGGCTTGTTTTTACAAAGGGATCCTAAGGGACTGCAGCAAAGCAGATGGATATTAAAATTGGTATCGCACAATGTAGGTTGCAGGGCATTTAGAATCTGACAGAGAATATTATTAACTGTACCTTGAGACTCATACTACATTAGTACATTCCATTGCTTTATCAAATCTGACTGCTAATAATGTACTTCACATTGGTCTTCCAGAGAGGATGAATTGACATTATCCCCAGGAACAAAAATGCTACGACCGATACAGACTGGATATTCTGAGAACGTGTAATTAGTGATGAGATGTCCACTGCTTGCTTATCGAACTGTCTGCTTCAAAGTGCAGTTAATTACAGTTGGGGCTGAGCTGAGCAGGAGTTTCTGTGTTGAACTCCAAATTTTGCACTTCACAACCGTTGAACGGATTAGCACAAAATTTTGCTTGCGCTGTCTTTGGGGCAAGATCTTGTGACTAGCCAAATTTTGTTTTGGTCAGATGTGCAGACTTTGAGATGTGGATAGCAAACAAAGTGGGGGGGAGGCAATTTTCTTTTGCCTTTTTTGTAATCACATAGTGCCCAGATGGTTTGGAATTTTGCTCTGAAATTTTCAGGGTAAAAAAAAAAATGGTTTGACTCACGATAGTGCCTTTCACTGGTTTGGTGAAAAAATATTAATCCATTCCAAATTGTAAAATTTTTGAAATTTTGTCTCTGAGATTGCTCAGTACAGTCTTTTGGATAGCCGCTTGGAATGAAAAGAATTTGGTCCATACAAAAAAGGGTCCTTTTTTTTGTATGAGTTGATCCTTTTTCGTGAGGAAACGTGTGTGTGTTTTTTTTTTGTTTTTTTTTTGTCTCGTTTTTTGAAAACCCATTAAAAAAACAAAAAAAAAAACTGTAGAGACACAAGCACCTGTATCTTCCTGATCTGGGCACCGTTAGGTGGATTGTGCAGTAACTTTTTGAAAAAATTAACCAGAAATTGTGTGTGTGTGTGTGTGTGTGTGTGTGTGTGTGTGTGTGTGTGTGTGTGTTTATCTGTTTACTTTTCTTTTTTTTTTATATGTAAATGCAAAAAATTTAATCGGGCTGTACAAGAAAGGATCCCTTTTTAATATGACATAAAAATTGGGCGGGGATAAAACTAAGTCCAGATTCATTTTTCGTTTTATTTTATTTGTTCATACGAAAAAGGATGCCTTCATAAGGAAGAAGGCTTTGGACATAGTTTTTTATTTCTAGTTCTTTTTTCGTATGAAGTAATCCTTTTTGTATGTTTTCATGTTATACGGAAAAGGATGCCCGCATGCAAAAAAAAATGTACTCTCTGCTTTTTTCCCCCCACATTTCAACAAGCCATAATTCCCTCAGTATTTGCACTTAAGGGACAGTCTAAGTCCGGAGCACCCGTGGAGCAGCTCTCACACGACTGACCATGCTAGAGCTAAGTCTGGACCGCCCATGGAGCAGCTCTCACTTGCCTGACTGATTAACCATGCTAGGTATACTGCTGTGACTACGCTCCCTCTCCTTTGTTGTCTGAATTTGTACTTGGTGCCTTTTTTCAGTCTGGACCCCCTGCTGGCTCTCTGGGCTTATAGGCATGGGGACCTGATTGTAAAACATCTCTGGGACCTTAGGATTTTTTTTAACATCCTCCGACTAAGCTCATAGGCTGGGCTCATGTAGTTCTGCTCAGTTCACCTCACTGCACTTTCTGCTGCCTAACTTGGAGCTCAGTCTGGTGGGTGCGCTTGAAAACTTAAGCACTGACTCAATTGTGCATTTTGAGCTCCAGTTTAAAACGGACCTCATCTGGGGACGGGGCTGCTAGTATTCTGGTGCGGCTTGTGGCTGAAACTAATGCATTCCTGTGTATCCATTTAATGTGAGCAGGTTGAAAGGTTTGAAGTATTTAATTTAAATCTACTATTGTGTCTGCTTAAAATTTGATGCATGGCTAAACTTAGAAACCGGATTCACTGTCTTGTATGTCTGCTGTCCCTCTAGTACTGTGTCTTGACTTTCCACTCCTTGTCTGTCTCTGACTGATACCCCCCCCACCTTTTCCCATCTCCTTGCTCCTCCCTTGTCTTTTATGCTTGCTTACCCAACCCTCTGCAACAACCTGCTTATCTGACCTCCCCTCGTATTCTTTTCCAGAGCTAAGTCTGGACCGCCCGTGGAGCAGCTCCCACCTGACTGACCGACCCTGCTAGGTGTGCCGCTGTGACCACGCGCCCTCTCCTTTGTTCTCTGAATTTGTACTTGGTGCCTTTTTTCAGTCTGGACCTCCTGCTGGCTCTCGCTGCTTATAGGCAAGGGGACCTGATTAAAAAATCTTAAGGTCCCAGAGATGTTTTACAATGTCCTCCGACTAAGCTAATATGCTGGGCTCCTGTGTAGTTCTGCTTCAGTTCGCCTCACTGCACTTTCTGCTGCCTAACTCTGATCTCAGTCTGGTGGGCACGCTTGAAAACTTAAGCGCTGACTCAATTGTGCATATTCAGCTCCAGTTTAAAATGGAGTTCATCCTGGGGGAGGGGGGGCTGCTAGTATTCTGGTGCCTGCTTAACCCCCGCAGTCACTTTGTGACTGCTGCCCACCCGTCCCCCAATACCCTCCAACCCTTAGCTGGTGCTACATATAAGTGCTGTGCTCTCGTGAGACTTTTTTTTTTTTTTTCCTATCTCCCTGGTTTCTCACTTGCTAGTTATAGCAATTCTCCACCAGAGGTCTCCTGTACTCTACGTCTGATCAAGCTTCTGTTCTCTACCCTCATTGCCTCCTCCAAGCTACCCTACACTGTTAGCAGGTTCTCTGATCTGGCTGATCTGATTGAGCCCTTTTCCTTGATTTCACTTGTTACTTTGCCCTCCTTCCTTGTCTCCGTCCCTTGTTGCATCCCTAGTACCCTCATCCTTCTGTTCTTCTGTCCATGAGTTCTTGGGCTGTATACCCCCTCCTGCTATTATTTGGAACATTGGTTTATCAGGAATTCGCTAAACAACTGACTGAGTATCCCTCTGCTCGACTAGTATACTCACTTGATCACTTCTGCTACTCCAACTTACTGTCTGACCCCTCCCTTTATCCATCGCCTCCATTGGGGCTTAATTATAAATACGTAGAGGTATTACTTGGGCTTACCTTGTGTAGTTACTCTTTCTCCTCTGGGGGTGCCTCTCTGACATTTTTTTTCTGCATCTCTATGGATAATTTCTCTTGCACTTACCCTGGCTGGGGACATTGAGTCTAATCCAGGTCCAACTCCAGCTAATAATACCTCTCAGTCCCACCCCTCCAACTGCTTGCCTCAATCCTCCGGTTTCACCTTTGCTCACCTTAACGTAAGGAGCCTTACTGCCAACTTCCCCGAACTTGAGGCTTGGGTATGTTCTAATAAGCCTGATATTCTTGCCTTATCTGAAACATGGCTGAAACCCTCCATTGCTTACTCCCACTGCTCCCTCCTGGGCTATAATATGCTTCGGGCAGATCTCTCCACCACCAAACGAGGAGGGGCTTGGCTCTGTACTTCAAGACTTATCTCAATGGGACTCACCTACATGGTCTCCCTTTTGCTAACTGTGAGGTGCTTCATGCCCTTCTGTTGCTTGGGGGTGCAAAAAAAAATGCACGTCTTCTGTGTTTTTATATACCTCCTAAAACCTCCAGGTTCAACCTGGAAGAATTTATTGATGCCGACTGTGGCTGGGAAAAATTAAGTAATCTGCTTGTGTGATTTTAGTCAGGACTGGGCTGGGCCTAGCTCCTCTCTCCTTTCATCCATCACTAGTAAGGCAAACCTCTCCCAACTCATCCAGCCCCCACAAGGATCTCCCATCGAGGTTCCTGCTCCACTCTCATTGACTGGATCCTGACTAGCAGGATGGAGAACTTCCCCTCTGCTGGAGTACTGCTGGACTCCATAAGTGATCACAGTCCTGTGTATTGTGTTTGGGACACCACCTCCCCCTCATTTCCCTCTAAAGTCTTATCTTTTTCCAACCTATCCATGCTTAAACCTGCTGCATTCATTCATGACCTAAAACTGGTTGACTGTTCACCCCTCTACACAACCGACTATATTAACTTAGCGGCTGAATATTTCAATGCTGCCCTACTCTCTCTTCAGCACCAACATATCCCTCTTTCCACTAGTAGGGTAAAAGGGAAAATCACTAAATGGCTCTAACGACCCCTACTCCAACTGCTAAAACAAAGGGATAAGCGCTGGGCCACATGGAAGTCCTCAGCCCTCGAAGCTGACTTTGAGGCCTACAGGCACTTATGCAATACCTGTAAGAAGGAGATTCGTTTGGCTAAAAGCAAATACTACTGGAACCTTCTCGGTTGCTGTGTCTCCAATGCTAAATGGTACTGGTCACAGATTAAAGAAATCCTTGGGAACAACAATCCCATGTCCCCAAATGAAATGTTAATAAATAATGCACACTGCAATAACCCTCTCACCATTGCCAATGCCTTTAATGCTCTCTTTTCCTCTCTTCCCTACCCCACACTAGGCTCTTCTTCCCCTACTCTTGCGTTGGCTTTGATCACATGTCTAGAGGTCCTTAAGTTGCTAAAATCTTTGCCAGCTAATGGTACTGCTGGCCCTGATGGTATCCATCCAAGGATCCTTAGGCAGTTTGCCTTGTCTGGCAGCATCTGTAACCAAGCTTTTCAACCTATCAATCTGCTCTGCCTCTGTCCCCTTGGTCTGAAAAATTGCCAGAACCATCCCTGTGTACAAGAAAGGCGACGTCAAAATCTTATCTCACTCCTGCCCACGCTCAGCAAGTTGCTTGAAAAACTGATTAATCGGCAGGTCGCTGCACACCACCTTCTTAACTCTAACCTGCACTCTCCATACAGCGTGGCTTTACAGCTGGACACAGCACAACTACTGCTCTAACCCAGTTTACCAGTGATGTTAAACATCATGGACAGGGGCCTACTTATGGGAACAGTGTTCCTAGACCTTTCTAAAGCTTTTGACATGGTACATCACCCACTTCTGCTGGCCAAACTGCATTCTCTCTGTGCCTGTAATATGACACTATTCTGGTCTGGCAGCTACCTTGAATCTCGCTGTCAGGCTGTCTCTTTCTGTAAAGTTCTCTCATCTCCAGCTACTATCTCCTGTGGAGTCCCACAGGGATCAATTCTTGGCCCTCTACTCTTTTCTCTCTTCCTCATTGACATCCCTACTCACTGCAGTCTTATCATGTAGGCTAATGACTTGGTTCTTTACTCAGCCTCCAAGTCTATTGCCGACATCAATCTACATCTCTCTTCAGCCTTTCAGGCTGTCCAAGCCTGGTTTTCCTCCAACTATCAAATCCTGAATATGTCTAAGACTCAGGCCATGCTCTTTGGATCCTCTAAAAAGGTGACCTGGGTCCCGTAAGCTCTTGATCCACTGCTGTGACGGATCAGCTGTCTCTAATTAGTTATTCTTCAAATACCTTGGGGTTACCTTGACCCGGTACATGATTTTACTGCACACATCAAAGAGGTATGCCACTTGGTCAATGCCAGGATTAGTGCGGCCTACAGTGTGCATCAGTCCCTCACTCGGATGCTCGGATCTCTGTAGAAGAGGTTCTACTCTCTCGCAACCCTATGCCTCCAGTACTCTCTCCATGCAGGGTCCCTGACAGTAGGGCATATCTTATAACAGTATCTGTAGATTCGCATTATCGGCTCCTCAACTTACACATCACTGCCAACTTTATTCTGCCTTGCACTGGCTGTCTCCCACTGCCCTCCGGTCTTATACACTTGGGTGGTTTGACTCCCTAACCAGAACACCACTCCCCTCCTCACTAGGTGATATGCTCACCCCAGTCTCTCACTCCCGCTGTCTTGGGTCCTCCACCTCCCTCTTGCTCACTTTTCAGCCGTGCTCCACTAAAATGGGGGAGCAAGCTTTTTCCCCTTTTGCTCCCAGGTTCTGGAACTCGCTCCCCCTCCATGCTAAGAACTCCTCTCCTCACTTTACATTTAAAGCAAGTTCTGTACTCTCACCTTAATGCCCTAGGTACCGGCGACTGCACTTAACTGTTGCTTGTCTCTCAATTATAGGCTACCATCTTGAGTTACATGCCCGTCCTTATGTTAGCCTTATGTGAAATATGTATCTACCTGCCTTTGTTTCCCCTAGCAAGGCTATTAGTAGTTTATTTTCACTATTATGAATTTAATGTGAGATGCTGCAAGCACTTGTATTTCCACCCCATCTTCACTGTTCTTGATATTCGCTAGATGCTGTTCTAATTTGATGTTACTGACTCAGCTGATGTAATTGTTTGTATATCTTCTTTCAAACAACATGAAGTCTTGCTGTATTCTGACAAATGCAGTTGGCCCCAGCCTTTAAACTGCCCCGGAGAACAAAGGGTTAACTTTCTATGCAGAGCTTAGAATGCTGAGCTCGAGCTCAGTTGGGGTGTCTGTCTGGAGCCCTTTGAATTCCAACCTTCAGATTCTTTACTCCGCCTCACTGAACAGTCGCTCCAGAGATTTTTCCTGCAGCTCTGTTCGAAAGTCGGTTAAAGTGTCTGTTAAGTGTCAGTTTTTAACTGAAATTTATTTCCACATAGTCAGTTCAGTCCCTGTCTGTGGTGCCATGAGTACTAGATAGGTTTTGTGCTGATTTTGCTGTGTGGAACTTGTAAAAGTGTAGATCGGTTCGACTGAACCGATTAATTTGTGGTTATTACTTGTATCTTTCTTTAGTGTGTGGTTACTGGTCCTTATCAGTTCTATTATTAAAAAAAAAAAAAGTGTTTGTACATTTTTTTACCAATACCCATGACACGGTTAGGAACTGATAAGGGAGTCTTGCCTGGTGGTTGCCATAAAAGGGTAAGTTTATTAGGTTGGCCATGCCTGAGAAACCCAAGGGGGAAAAAAACGGCCCACTGGTTTTAACACTGCAGTGAGTGTGGGAGGTCTTTGCTAAGGCCAATGCCCACACCACCTGTGTTTATTGTCTGGGGTTTGAACACAATTCAGACTGCCACATATGTAAAAAATGTTCCCAAATCTACTCTTGAAAAGAGATTCGGTAGACTGAGGGAAAAGGAGGCAGAGAAGTCCGCTGACCTGGATGGCCAGCCCGGTTCGGTTCTGACCGAACCAGGAGTGCCCTCTGACCAGGGCGATACTACTTCGGGCAAAAAGAGACCTGATCCCGAGGGTTCGGTTCCGACAAAAAGAAAACTCAGAGATATCTATCAGTTCGGATCCAGAAGTTCATGTTCAGACTCAAGAGGAAATAGCCAGAGTGATTCGGATTGTGGAATCGCTTCACCCGTTTCCAACCGATCCGCACTTTTTGGCAGGTGTTCGGTTTGGTCGGTTCCCCCAATTCACGATTATACCCCTGAAGAATTTTATAAACTGGAGTTTGAGGAGGAGGGGGAGTTTGAAGGTGGTGGTGGTGGTGAAAGTCTGGATGTGCCTGTGGAACCGGACATCTCCCAGACAGACTTTCAAAGTAGTATCCCTCTAGGCTTTGAGTCCCTTCCCACTTTATGTTTTACAGAAAGGTGGCTGAAACCCTCCAGCTTCCTATGGAGGAAGCAGTGGAGGATCAAGAGGAATCTGATGATGTGGAAATGATGGACATCCCAGAATCCAGGAGACTGTCTATTCCCTTTCACAAATCTTTTGGGAAGCAGACACAAAAAATCCTGAAGTCTCCCAATTCTATACCTCCTGTTGATAGAAGAATGGACAAGAGGTATACACTATCAGGCTCAGATACGGAGTGTTTATACCAGCAGTGCAGCCATGTTGGGGTTGTGCAGGCTGCTGCCTGTGATGAGGCAAACATTCCCTTGGCTTCACACCCCCCAGACAAAGACTCCAGGAAGATTGATGCCATGGCAAAAAAAAAACAGTACATGGCATCTTCCTTGGGACTCGGGCAGGTGAATTATATGGCCTATACAGCCAGGTACCAGAAGTCCAGGTGGGACACTGTACTGGCACTGGCTAAATAGGCCTCCCCCCAGCTTGCCAAGGAGCTGGAGGAGGTGGCTGCAGATGGGATTGAGGCATCAAAAGTACGGTTTTATGCTGCTGTGGACTCCAGTGATGTCATCAAGAGTCATGGCTACATCTGTGGCTCTTCGGAGAATGGCTTGGCTCAGATGTAGTAGCCTCTCGGAGGATACCCAGGCTAAGGCCATGGATTTTCCTGTAGTGGGTAATTATCTGGGGAGCAGACAAAGAATTACATGAAGAAAGTGGACGAGTACAGGACCACTTACAGGAGTGCTCAGGCCAAGGAGAGGCAGGCAACTCCTCAGACAGCAGTCTAGGGGCAGGGGCAGGCCTTGGGGTTCTTCAGAGGGGAGGCAGAAGGGGGATGAGCGGGCTGCATCCACTCCTCAGCCTAGGCCCCTGCCAAGCAGACACCCTGATGGGTCTGCCGGGTCGAACTCTCCTATTCCAGTAGGGGCAGGCTGGCTTACTTCATCCAGGACTGGAAGTCTGTTACCTCAGACAAGTGGGTCCTGGAAGTAGTAAACCAGGGACTAGTTCTCAGCTTCAAAAATTTCCAAAGATGAGAGCCAGATCTTTTCCACATGCAGGTCTCTCAGAAACCCTTGCCCTAGAGGCAGAGGTTTGATCTCTTCTATGTTTTAAGAGCCATAGAGATGCCTGTCCTCACACTGGGGCAAGGTCTGTACTCCAGGTACTTCCTTGCCCCCAAAAAAGACAGGGGAGTTGTGACCCATCCTAGACCTAAGATACCTGAACAAACATTTTTTAAAACCAAGGTTCTGGATGGTAACTCTGGGAATAATTCTTCCATTTCTAAGGCCAGGGGACTGGCTAGCCTCCCTGGACCTCAAAGATGCCTATTTTCACATTCCCATCAGGTGCTCCCACAGAAAGTACCTCAGTTTCGAGTTGCCCTCAGGCCACTGTCAGTTCAGAGCAATGCCCTTTGGTCTAACATCAACCCCAAGGGTTTTCACAGAGTGCCTGACAGTAGTAGTTGCCTTTCTAAGGAGGCAAAAGATTTCCATTTTTCCATATCTGGGCGATTGGCTAATAGTGGGCCAGTCTCTAGACCAAGTCAGGTCAGAATTGCAAATGACCCAGCAAGTGCTCACTTCTCTAGGATTTCTTCTCGATCTTCCCAAGTCAGTTCAGCCAGTCCAGCCTTTTACTTTATAGGGGCAGAGCTCGTATGGTCAGAGCAAGAGCCTTTCTTCCCCTGGACAGGGCAAGAGCTCTTATAGAACTAGCTTCCTCCTTCAGCCTTCAGGTGTCTCTACCAGCAAGGCATTTCCTTCAGCTCTTGGGCCACATGGCAGCTTCTACAGCAGTGGTCCAAGGGACAAGATACCAAATGAGGGACATTCAGTTCCATCTGAGGGCCTTTTGGTCCCAGAAGAAGGACTCCCTTACCAAACTGATTCCAGTGACTCGGACCTTGATCCAAGCCGTTCAGTGGTGGCAGGATCAGGACAATTTAAGGCAAGGGGTCCCATTTGCCACGGTCTCATTCAGTGGTCCTTCCCATGGATGCTTCCCTTCTGGGCTGGGGAGCCCATCTGGGGGCCCTCACTACCCGGGGACTGTGGTCTCCTCAGGAGTCCCTTCTCCATATCAATCTCCTAAAGCTCAGGGTAGTTTTTCTGGCCCTGCTAGCTTTCTCTGTCTGTCAGTGCAGAACAAGGTGGTTCAAGTCGGAGCGGACAACACCACCACCATGTGGTACATCAACAAGCAGGGAGGCACTCTAAGGCCTTGAGCACAGAAGCCATGAAGTTGTGGTCCCTGGCTTATTCCTTGCAGACCTCTCTGACAGCAGTTCACCTTCCAGGGAAGGACAATGTGCTAGCAGGTGCACTGAGCAGGATCTCACAGGGCCATCACGATGGTCCCAGGACCCTCTGGTCTTAAGGTGAATTTTTTTTTTTTTTTTTTTTCCAAGGTGGGGCACTCCAGAGAAGCGATCTTTTGCAGCCCCAGACAATCACCAACTTCCTCTCTTTTGTTGCAGACCCCCAGTCTTGGGCTCAGACCCCCTGGATGCTCTGATTTTGAACGGGGAAGGGACATTTCTGTATGCCTTCCCTCTTATGTTCAAAGTTTTAGTCAAGATAAGGTCACAACCTTGCAAAGTTATTCTGATTGCTCCAGACTGGGCCAGACAGCCTTGGTACCCCCTGTTGCTGTCCATCTTCCCCTGTCTCTTCCCAGAAATTACAACCTGTTAACTTCCTCTCAGGGGAGGA
The DNA here is from genome assembly GCA_016271365.2 of Neoceratodus forsteri. Taxonomy (NCBI): domain Eukaryota; kingdom Metazoa; phylum Chordata; order Ceratodontiformes; family Ceratodontidae; genus Neoceratodus; species Neoceratodus forsteri. The sequence continues at coordinate 976,568,241 of CM057449.1, read as the reverse complement.
TTTGGTACCCCAATCTTCAGTCTCTCAATCTCAAGGCATGGCTCTTGAAGAGTTATAGAGTTTGCAGATTTGCGTCTGTCTCAGAGGGTTATGGACATTCTCAAAGCTTCTCGAAAGCCCTCCACCAGAAAGACTTAAAACTCCAAATGGAAGAGATTCAGCATTTGGTGTTCCAAGAAACATGTTTCCCCAGATACTGCTGAATTGCCTACAGTTCTGGATTATATGGTCCATCTTAATGGCTTAGGAAACAGACCAGCTACTGTTAAGGTTCACTTGTCAGCTGTTTCTGCTTTTCTGTCAGTGGGGAAGTCTTTCTCACTGTCTTCTCATCCTGTGTTCTGTAAATTTTTTTAAAGGATTGCTTCATACCAATCCTCCCTTTAGAGACCCTGCCGCTGCCTGGGATTTGAATGTTTGCATTGCTCAGCTTATGCAACCTCCCTTCGAACCTATGTCCTCAGCAGAGCTTAAGTACTTTGATTTGGAAAACTGTGTTTTTAGTGGCCATTACCTCTGCCAGACATATCAGTGAATTGCGAGGCCTTGTCAGTGGAACCTGATTTTTATCTCCTTTCACAGGGATAAAATGGTCCTTAGAACCAATAGAGGTTCTTGCCCAAAGTGGTTTCAGATTTCCATTTGAATCAGTCTGTGTCTCCCTGTTTCTTCACTGATCATTCTTCCTCAGGGGAGAGGTACACAGATTAGATGTTAAAGCCCTTAGCTACTACATAGAGTGTACCAAGGGTCACAGGTTTGATTCCCTCAGTTGTTCCTCACTTATGGGGAAGTGGAAGGGCAAACCTGCTACCAAGAGAACTGTTGCCAGGTGGATTGTGTCTTGTATGCAATTCTGCTATGAGAAACTGGGAAAGATTCCACCCTCAGGCCTGAGGGCTCACTCTACAAGAGGTACAGCTGCTTCCCTGGCTGCTGCCAGGGACATCCCTCTCCTGGAAATTTGTCAAGCAGCCACCTGGAAAACGGTGTATACCTTTACCAAGCATTTCTCCCTGGATATCCAGGCTAGGAGTGATGCTCGTTTGGCACAGCAGTATTTCAGAGCCTATTCCCAAAATAGGTTCTGTCCCTCCTCCATGGAGGTACTGCTTGGTAGTCTGCATTTGTCAGAATACAGCAAGACTTCATGTTTGAAGAAAAAATTACTCACCTTGGTAATTGTTTCTTCTGTTGGAGTCTTGCTGTATTCTCCCCCCCGCCTCCCCTCTCAGAACCTGGTTTTTGAGAAGTGGGTGGGCAGGCGCAGTGTTTCACCTCAGGGGTGCTCGCTCCTTTTACACCCTCTTCTTTTTGTTTGGGTGTCATTATATATTTTTTTTTTTTTTTTATTGGTTTTTGGGTTTCCTGACTTGAGTCTTCCTTTGGGAATCCAAAACTTTTTTGTTGCCAGTTGGCTAGTAAATTTTTACGATTTCCACTTAGGATAGTTAGTGAGTTTTTGCTTGTAAGAATCTGATGATTGGATTTCAAAGGGCTCCAGACAGAAACACCAACCTAGCTTGAGCTCAGCATTCTATGCTCTGCATAGAAAGTTAAAGGAAAACTACACTCAAAACTTTAAAAAAATATATGTTGTGCAGAGTGTTTTAATTTGTATGAAGTTCTAGTGTTTCCTTCCCTCTGACTAGTATTAGGAGTGTTTCCTAAATTAGCCTGCTAGCTTTAGGGTAGTTGTACGACCCCTGGAGATCTCCATATCAAATGGCTTACTGGTAATTGTATTTCTTTGTCGTACAATGCACCTTGTTTCATGTAAATGGTGATGTAGCAGAGCCCATAAATCCAGCAGAAAGCATTGCATTACAATCAGTTCACAACAATAGAGATGGCTATATTTTAAAATCTGTAGAATTCAGCTTGGTGACCACCCTCATCCTAAAGGTTTTACTGTCCTCAAAAACTTTGCTGGTAATTTTTGTGCAGCTTGTAAAGATTCCAAGATATTTAGTTTGGCATGTGTGTGCTGAATGTTGGGTCTCTTTTATCACAGTCACATGAGACAAGATGCACTGTGGAAACAAGAAATACAATTGCGTTATCAGGGATGAAGATCCCCAGGGGTCGCAAAACTAGCATAAAGCTAGCAGGCTAATTTGGGAAAAACTCCTAATACCAGTCACAGGGAAGGAAACACTAGAACTTCACATACATGAAAACACTCTGCACAACATATTTTTTTCAAGTTTTGGGTGTAGTTTTCCTTTAACCCTTTGTTCTCCGGGGCAGTTTAAAGATTGGGGATAACTGCATTTGTCAGAATACAGCAAGACTCCAATGGAAGAAACATAATTACTAAGGTGAGTAATTTTTTCTTATGTACCTTATTGCTGTCTCTGCTGTACGTTCTGTGCTCTCCGGGGTGGGTGCCTGAAAAAGGCAAGTTTGTTTGTCTAGTGCACTTACCCGGTTACCAAAAGCAAATAAATCTATGTATCAAAACTGAGGTCTTGCTGAGTAGTGTAAGAAAAACACAATATGCCCCCACCCAAAAAAAGTTAGGATCTATATAACAAAACTATAAAAAATTAAAACATCAAAATTCCCATAGGATAATATTGGAAGTTTAACAAGCCATAGAACCAAGCACATTGCTTTTTGGAAGAAATGGAAGCACATGGCCCAGAGGGTCCTGTACTTCAATGCCAACATGGATGTATGCATCTATTACAGGCCAGTTAGCCTAACATCAGCTATGGGGAAAGGAATGATTGCTGCTAAAGGAAACTATTGTGGAATATCATGAATACACTAAGACTCGAGGCAGTATGGGTTCATGGGGTGGAGGTCATGTCATACAAACCTGCTGGATTATCTTGACTGGATGACAAAGGAATTAGATCAGAGTAGAGGGTGGACATGGCCTACCTACATTTCAGTAAGCCTTTCAACACAGTTCCACATAGGACACTAGTAAGTAAGCTGGGTAATTTAGGATTGGGTCCAATGTGGTAAACTGGATAAGAAATTATTTATTTATTTTATTTTTATTTTTTTTTGGGGGGTAGGCAACAGAAGGTGGTGGTAAATGGAGTTTACTCCGAGAAAGGGAGGGTAACCAGCAGGGTGCCTCAGGAATCGGTGTGAGGGACCAGTCCTCTTTGATGTCTTTCTAAGGTGCATTGCAGAGGAGCTGGAAGGGAAGGTGTCTCTTTGCAGATGACATTAAAAATCTGCATTAGGGTGGAAAGGATGAGCGGAGACCTGTGAACTAGAGGATTGGTCAAAGGATATGGCAGCTGGGTTTTAGTGTGGAAAAAGTGCACAATAATGCACTTGGGCCACAGAAACTCGGGGGGCGGGCATACAAATGGGTAGAGTCGTATTGATCTACTACCAAGTAGGAAAAGAGGCCTGAGGTAATCATGTCTGACAAAAAGGTGGCCAGGCAGTGCAGCAAGGCAGTTAGGGGCACTGCTGGGGTGCACAGGAAAGTGGTATTGCCAGCAGAAAGAGGGTGGTGTTGCCTCTGTATAGGTTGCTGGTAAGACTTCCACCCACCTAAGAGTACTGTGTCCTGTTCTGGACAACATATTTCCAAAAGGACAAAGCGGAGGTGGTCTAGGGAAGGGCAGCTAAAATGGTGCAGGGTCTGCATCAAAAGTCCTACAAAAAGAGACTTAAGTACTCGGTATGTACACTCTGGGGGGGGTATGATGGAGACCTTTAAATACCTCACGGGCAAATAAGGTACAGGAGGGAAGTATTTTTCAGAAGAAAAGGTGCTCAAAGAGAGGACATGCTGTGAAGTGGTGGAGGGTGTATATTCAGGAGAGATGTAAGGAAGCACTTCTTCAGAGTGGTGGATTCCTGGAACAGCCTTCCAGCAGAGATGATGGGGCAAAAGCAGTGGTGGGGTTCAAGAATGCATGGGATGGGCACAAGGGAATTGTACTGGAAAGGAGCAGGAAAGAGAGAGGTGTATATCGAGTAGGGTCTGTGATAATGTAGATAGGGAGAAATGGGCAGAGTGGGTGTAAACTCCCAAATTGCACTGGGTCACTTTTAATCTTAATCCTGCCAATATACATACCCTCTTTGTAACCTATGGCGGAGCTTATTGGTGTGCCTATACGTTTGGGAAAATGAATTGCAGTCCCTGCCATGGTCAAAAAGGATTCTATAGTACCATGTACTTTATTCCTTGACTTCACGTTATGAAGGATTATACAGAGATCATCAGAATAGGCAAGTGCCCTTAAGTTTCTAGTCTAGCATCAGTTTAGTACCCCTCATCTGCGGTTGGTGTTGTAATAAGCGGCTGAGTGGATATTATGAGAAACTGTGCAGCAGTGGATTCAAAGGTACCCTTGCCTCACACCTCTTCACTGTTGTGTCAGATCCTAACGTGGAATTAATATATGGGCCTCGATTTTTTCAAAATCCCTGTTTGCCACACGCCCGGGTGCACTGAAGATGTGGTGCGGTGCTCACCAGGCTAGCAATTGGGATTTTCGATCCGTGCACCAGTTGCTGCAAGTTAGGCAACTTTTTTCTGGTCCATCTTGTGGCAATCCAAGGGACCCTTTTACAGTGTGTGCGCAAGTATTGGCTCAAGCTGCTATAAATCAGGTGAAGTGTCACAGCTGGCCTCGACCTAAAAACCGGGTACAGTTGTGGCAAAGTGATGGCGCAGCTGCCTAAAGAGTTGACGTAGGGCTTGCGCCAAGCCCCCCGGCCACCTTTTGAAAATCAAGTCCATGGTTTTTTACTGACTGCCTTCGCAGTGTGACACTCTATTCCACAGACTGTTGGAATGCCATATGTCTTCAGAAGTTGCAGTAAATAAGAATGGTACACGATCAAAGGCACTTTCCTGATCAGCTGATATAATAGAGCCTTCAGCAATGAGTCGGTTACCTCTTTCCCACATTTCTTGTAACAATCAAGTTGCCTGTAATGTCTCTCTGTGTGTTTTTTTTTTTTTTTTTTTTTGAAACTTTTTTAATAATTTCGACTTGCGCATTCCTATTGTGCATGGTACAACCCTTTTGAATATCTGGGCCATGATCTTTAACTATATCCATAATACTTTGCAAGGAACAAGGTAGCCCAACACTGTTACTTCTTCCCAAAGACCAGATGCTGTTCTATGTACTGTATTTTGACATCCTGAAAACCTGTCTCATTGCTGTGTTTTCCCCTGGTACTGAATTTTAATTCCCGAGTCACGGAAGTTACTTTTTCGTACTGATAGTTGTTCATTTCGCATTTTATTAACTCTATTCTGTACAGTTCTTTCTGTCTACATCCTAGAAACTATGTAATTTGGCATGCTGACATAAGTTGTGTAAATACTAATTGTTGTTTTGCCTATTCCCCATCTTTTGGAGAGGAAAAAGTCTCGTTTATGACTCCTCCCACCATGTCAAAATATCCTCATATGCTGAAAAACTATTGTTCATCTAGCTTTAAAACCTTCAGCTATCGTGGTTTTACTTGATTGTTTTCCTATAAAGCAGTATTCAAAAGCCAGTCTTTGTTGCCGGAGGGAAGGTAGTTATCTGACACTGACATGTTACTGCCATGTGATCAGAAGTTTTGACTGCCATAATTCTTCTTGCTGCATTAACCCGTATTAGAAAATGGGCCTTTTATTTGGAGGCATCTGATTGGCTGGTACCCATTCCACAGGGGTACATTAAGTTTCAATAGATGCCCACCAAATAAAAAGTGCCAGCCTACAATGCCCCTTCACCAATTCTACTATTCCTGTGCCCACTATGCTTCCTAATTGGCTAGAATCATAATATGAAATTCGAAATTGCCACCATTTTTTTCTCTTGCTTAGCGAGAGATCCTGCACCCTCCCACTGCCCAATTTAGTGCCAGCTACCACATGAACCCGCACCACACCTCCCTGGTACTCACGTCTGCCTACATGAAGAAAAAAAAAACACGAACGAAGCAATAAAAAAAAAAGCCGTTAGACTGATCAGCTTCTGACCGCGCTTTCTCCTGTGTCCCGATCTCATCTGCAACTGCTCTGCCCCCCCCACCACATGTCCTTTCATCCCCTGTCATCACACAGTGGCTTAGAAAACGTTTTTGTTTTACTTGCCGGCTTGCCACTGCTGCTCTGTCTCTGTCTTTCCCACTCACAAACACATTCCCTTCTGCTGGGCTGCGTTCACTTTCCTTGCTTCAGTTACAACAGGGATGTCGCGCACCCCCCGAAGACAAACTGAAGGCTTGGGCATCAGGACGGCGACAGCGTGCAGCACATTACCAGTAAATATGCTGGTTGTAAACTTTTAAAAGTATTCTTCATTTCTTTGCGGCTGTATTTTTTACCTGACTGGCGACTTCAAGACAAACTGAAGGCTTGGGCATCAGGATGGCGACAGCGCCAGTACATTACCAGTCCGTAAATGTTGGCTGTTAACTTTTAAAAGTATTCTTCATTTCTTTTTGGGCTGTATTTTTACCGGACTGGCAGGGCTTTGACATGCTCGGTCTTCTGAATCCACTGGGGGCTACATTTAAATAAAAGCACAGTACAATCAAACTGCATGTTTTCTCACTCTTCAGAGGGCCCCAAAACCAAAAACATCATTCTAATGCAGGCGGAGGAACTATTTTTTACAAAATGACTTTAAACTATTTTTTATTAATTTTCTTTTATTTAACTTATGTTTTTACACTGTCATTTTCTAGCGAATAATCCTCGAGGGTGGGCGGTATGGGCAATACCGGCCCTTCAGGGCTATAGGCCCCGCCCCGGCGCCGGGCCTCATTGCCCCTGGGCGGTCCGGTATTGCCCAATACCGCCCACCCTCTCGGGTATTATTGCTTAAATATTGCTGACAAGAAGAGGAAATCTATCCTGGTAGAGAGATTCCCTTTACTAAAAGTGACACTTTTTTCCATTTCCTTCTGATATCTCATCTTGTAGGTCAGCAGCTATGATCATGTTCCTCGGGTCTATAGAGTCACTATATAACTTGGTGGTAGTTTTGCCTCCACCTTTCAGGGTCAGACCACAATTAAAATCTCAGCTGAACACTACTGTCCTACTGGTGTGTAACAGCAGCCCTACAGGTTTGAAAAGAGACTGACCCTGGCTGCGTTTGTTTAAAGTGCATAAATGTTTATCAGCCTGTAACGTAACCCCAACAAAATCTCCTATATCTAGTGTGTGTAAAAAAAAAAAAAAAAAAAAAAATATCCCACTTCTTCGCACCCTCCAGATCCTGCGACCTAAAAGGGCCATTCATTCATGGCTAAACTCTTATATGTATACGTGTGTATGTGTCTGAAACTGACTCATCCCAGTCTGAGGAGAGGTCTCTGACAGAAGAGGTAACTGAGGAGACTTCGGGGGTCCCCATCCTCTTCCTCAGTGTCTCCTCCCCCTCCCAGCTTATTGGAAGAAAAAGCTAAAAAATCTATTAGCCATGGGTTGCAACAGGATTAACTATTTTATTTTTTGCTTTCTGGTTCTGTCCCCTCTTTCTGGAAGTAACCACTTCCATGTTTAATTCATGAGGAGATGGGGGTGGGCCATGTCAAATGAATGTACTACAGGGTTGACTGCTGGGTCTACAGGTGTAGGAAAACTTTTGCCATGCACTTTACCAGCTTGGGGTAATGACAAGTGCTACTGCCGTGGTAGCATAGTTTCCTGATTCAGATGCATTCTGGGAAACCACAGTCTACTGTCTCTGTGGGTGACCCAAAACTAGTCCAGCTAGGATCTTGGGATTTTGTACCTGTTTTGCAGCATCTTTATTGGAGTCAGCCTTAGCTACTTCCTCAGACCTCTTGGCTGAAGCTTTGGCAGAGCCTAGAGCCTGTCCTTTTACTGTAAGTTCTTCTTGGTTCAATCCCGTAGACGTATTGGACTAAGGGGCAGACTGGATGGACCTTGCGGTCCTTATCTACTGTCAACTTCTATGTTTCATTGTGTGAAGCGCAGGGATGCTGCCTATATGTGTGTCTGTTCTTCACACAGGTGGTTGCACTTGAATTAGTTTGGACAGTGGAAATTGATGTGACTATACTGAGAACTATTGTACCTGTCAGCATCACATGCCACACATAGGTGAGTCCTGGACCCATACATCTGACTTGTATGTGACTGCCCCAGGTAGAAACACATTACTCTGTCTCTACCAAGAAAGAAGCTACTAGTTAGAAGGCATACTGCAGTATTTGTCTCTTTGCTTCTCCCGAAATGTCTATCCCCCATTCAAACCTGCTTGCTATCAATAATTGGAATAAGTTGATCTAATACTTCACACCTCTGCTTTAAACAGTATATGGTATCAGAAATGCTGACCCTTCATTTCTGAACAGAATTGTGATTTTTATAGCAGGTTTAGTCAGGGATAACTACAAAAGGGCCCACAGAGCAGTATCCTTCAGTTGATCATATTTTTGCTAAAATCTTTCCAAAGAGTTAAGGATCTTAAAACTAACATCATACATGGTTTCGCCTGAGACGGGGGTGACCACATAGAGCTCCATTGCAGAGAAGCGTAGAGTCTTCAAGAACTCCTTAAATAACATCCCCTCTATCTGGATAGGAGCCAGTCCTGCCATTGTACTTCAGCCACACAGCGTTTCTGCACTGCACAGGTTCACCCTATGAAGCAGAAAGGTCTGCCATCCCAAATTGGCTGTGGCGCCTCCTATCTCTGAGTTGCATTGTTTCAGTGTCTGTTGACTCAATCCGGAACCTCAGACTCTTCCAGGGAAACCATGCTTTCAAACAACATGAAGTCTTGATGTATTCTGACTATTGCAGTGATCTCCAACCTTTGAACTGCCCCAGAGAACAAATTGTTAACTTTCCTTGCAAGGCATGGCATGAGCTATTCGGTTAGAGCCTTTGTCTGCTGTTGTTTTGAACCCCAACCGTCAGATTCTTCACTCCGCTCACTGAACAGTCGCTCCGGAGTTTTCTCCTTCGCTCGGTTCACAAAAATCGGTTAAAGTGTCATTTTTTTTTTGCTGGGTTTCAACCGAATTTCTGCTTCTAACCTGTTGGTTTAAGTCTCTGTCTGTGGTACCTTGAGTACTAGATAGGTTTTCTATATTAGTTTTCTGTGTGGAACTTGTAAAGATTGGATCGGTTCGGTTTGAACTGATCAGGTTTTTGTGTTTTTTGTTTTTTTTTTTTTTTAAATCTGTCTTTATTAGAGTGTAGGTACCAGTCCGTATCTGTTCTTAAAAAAAAAAAAAAAAAAAAAAAAAAAAAAAACGGATTTCATTAGTTTTTCCAAGACCCGCACACGGTCAGGAACCCATAGGGGTGTCTTGCCTGGTGGATTGCCGAAAAAAGGGTACGTTTTGGATTAGGATTGGCCATGTCTGAGAAACCCAAGAAAAACCGGGCCCACTGGGTTTCACCACTGTAGTGTGTGTGGGGAAGCCTTTGCTAAGGCTGATCCCCACACCACCTGTGTTTATTGTCTGGGGTTTGACCACCTCAATTCAGACTGCCAAATTTGTAAAAGTTTTCCCTAAGCTACCCTGGATAAGAGAGTAGGTAGACTGAGGGAAAGGGAGGCCGAGAAGTCCGCTGACCCGGATGGCCAGCCCAGTTCGATTCCAACCGAACCAGAAGGAGTGCCCTCTGACCAGGGCGAAACTTCTTTGGGCAAAAGGAGAACTGATTCTGAGGAGTCGGTTCCGGTTAAAAGAAAAAGGGATAAATCATCTGGTTCAGATCCACAAGTTCTTTCTCCGACCACTGATGAGATGGCCAAAGTGATAAGGATAGTTCAATCGCTAACTTCGGTTCCGGCCAAACCGGCACCATCGGTCAGGGGCTCTGTTCGATCGATTCCCCCGGTTCCGGATTATATTTTAGAAGAATTTTGTGAGCCCGGAGAAGGGAGATGATGATGTTGATGATGTTGGTCTGGATGTGCCTATTGACCCTGACATCTCCCCAGACAGACCTTCAGGCGTTTATCCTCCCAGGCTTTGAGTCCCCTTCCCACTTTGTTTTACAAGAAAGTGGCTGAAACCCTCCAGCTTCCTATGGAAGAAGCAGTAGAGGATCAGGAGAAGCCTGATTTTGTTGAGATGATGGACATCCCAGAGTCCAGGAGATTGTCTATTCCCCTCCATAAATCTTTTGGGAAACAGACATTTAAAATTCTAAACTCCTAATTCCATACCTCCTGTGGACAGAAGAATGGACAAGAGGTATACTCTTTCAGGCTCAGACACTGAGTTCCTTTCCCAGCAATGCAGCCATGTTGGGGTAGTGCAGGATGCTGCCTGTGATAAGGCAAATATTCCCTTGGCTTCACACCCCCCAGACAAGGACTCCAGGAGGATTGATGCCATGGCAAAGAAACACAGTACATGGCAGCATCTTTGGGACTCAGGCAGGCTAACTATATGGCCTACACAGCTAGATACCAGTAGTCCAGGTGGGACACAAATGGTTCTAGCTAAACAGGCCCCTGACCCGCTTGCCAAGGAGCTGGAGCGGGTGGCTGCGGATGAGATTGAGGCATCCAAGGTGCAATTTCATGCTGCTGTGGATCCCAGTGATGTTTTATCTAGAGTCATGGCTACATCTGTGGCCCTTTGGAGGATGGTTTGGCTCAGATGTACTAGCCTGTCAGGATACCCAGGCTAAGGCCATGGATTTTCCTGTCATTGGTAATTCTCTGTTTGAGGAGCAGACAGAGAATTACATGAAAGAAAATGGGCAGAGTACAGGACCACCTACAGGGTGCTCAGGCCAAAGAAAGGCAAGCCACTTCTCAGAGGCAGCATTCCAGGGGCAGGGGCAGGCCTTTTCATAGGCCTTTTTACCAAGCCCAGGCCGCCTCTTCTGCTTTTGCTCAGAGGGGGTTCTTTAGAGGGAGAGGCAGACTGGGTATGAGCAGGCCTGCTTCCACCCCTCAGACTAAAACCCCTGCCAAGCAGACACCCTGATGGGTTTGCCCAGGCCGATTTTTTTTTTTTCCACTACCTGTAGGCAGGCTGGCTTACTTTGTCCAGGACTGGAAGTATTTAACATCAGACAAGTGGGTCCTGGAGGTAGTAAGCCTGGACTGGTTCTCAGCTTCAGAAAATTTCCCAAGATGAGAACCAGATCCTTTCCACCTGCAAATCCTTCAGAGGCCCTTGCCCTAGAGGCAGAGGTTTCTTCCTCTTGGCTCAGAGCCATAGTAAGGGTTCCTGCCCTACACAGTGGCAAAGGATTGTACTCAGGTACTTCCTAACCCCCAAAGACAGGAGAATGGCGGCCCATCCTGGATCTGAGATACCTAAATAAGCACCTTTTTAAAGCCAAAATTCAAAATGGTGACTCTGGGAATAATTCTTCTCTCTCTAAGGCCAGGGGACTGGCTAGCCTCCCTGGACCTCAAGGATGCCTATTTTCACATTCCCATCAGGTGCTCCACAGAAAGTACCTCCAGGTTCAGGTTGCCCTCGGGCCACTATCAATTCAGAGCAATGCTCTTTGGTCTAACATCAGCCCCAAGGGTGTCCACAAAGTGCCTGGCAGTAGTGGTTGCTTTCCTAAGGAGAAAAAAGATCTCCATCTTTCCATACCTGGATGACTGGCTCATAGTAGGTCAGTCTCCAGACCAAGTCAAGTCACATCTTCAGATAACTCAGCAACTGCTCACTTCCTTAGGGTTCCTCCTAAACCTTCCAAAGTCAGTTCTAGAGCCAGTGCAGCTCCTCACCTTTTATAGGGGTGGAGCTGGATACAGTAAGAGAGCAAAGGCCTTCATTCCCCTGCACAGGGCAAGGACACTAATAGAACTGGCCTCTTCTTTCACCCTTCAGGTGTCTCGACCAGCAAGGCACTTCTGGCAGCTCCTGGGCCACATGGCAGCCTCTACAGCAGTGGTCCAGGGGGCAAGATTTCAGATGAGGGACATTCAGTTCCACTTGAGAACCTTCTGGTCCCAGAGAAAAGGATTCCCTGACCAAACTAGTCCCAGTGACTCGAACCCTGATCCAGGCTTTGCAGTGGTGGCAGGATCAGGACAATTTAAGGCAAGGAGTTCCTTTTGTCACTCGGTCTCATTCTCTAATCCTCACTACAGACTCCTCCCTCTTGGGCTGTACACAGAAGCAATGAAGTTGTGGTCTCTGGCCTATTTCCTGCAAACTTCTCTCACAGCAGTTCACCTCCCAGGGAAGGACAATGTCCTGGCAGATGCTCTCAGCAGGATATCTCAGGGCCACCACGAATGGTCCCTAGATCCCCTAGTTTTGAAAGTGATTTTCTCCAGATGGGGCACTCCTCAGATCTTTTTGCAGCCCCAGACAATCACCAACTTCCTCTTTTTGCTGCAGACCCCCAGTATTGGGCTCAGTCCCCTGGATGTTCTGGTACTCAATTGGGAAGGGAAGTTCTGTCCCTTCCCTTCCTCTCCTGTTCAAGGTAGTAGTCAAGATCAGGTCTCAACCCTGCAAAGTGATTCTGATCACTCCATACTGGGCCAGACAGCCCTGGTACCCATTGTTGCTGTCCTTAGTAGTCCACCTTCCCCTGTCTCTTCCCAGGAATTACAACCTGTTGACATCCTCTCAGGGGTGTTTGGTATCCAAATCTCAAATCTCTCAATCCTGAGGCTTGGCTCTTGAAGAGTTAGTTTGCTAATCTGCACTCTCTCAAGGTGTCCTGGATATTCTCAAGGCTTCTAAAGCCTTCCACCAGAAAGTCTTAAGTCCAAATGGAGAAGGTTCACTATTTGGTGCTCTGTAGTATATTTCTCCAGAATCTGCTGGGTTGCCTATAGTCCTGGACTATATGGTTCATCTCGATGGCTTGGGACTCAGACCAGCTACACTCAAAGTACATTTGGCAGCTGTTTCTGCTTTTTTTGTCGGTAGGCAAGCCGTCTTCTCTTTCAGCCCATCCTGTATTTTTCAAATTCTTCAAGGGACTGTTGCACACTAATCCTCCCTTCAGGGACCCTGCTCCTGCTTGGGACCTTAATGTTTGCATTGCTCAGATTATGCAACCCCCTTTTTGAGCCTTTGTCCTCTGCAGAGCTGAAGTACTTGACTTGGAAAACTCTGTTTTTGGTAGCCATTACCTCTGCCAGGTGCATCAGTGAAGAATTGCAAGCCCTGTCAGTGGAGCCTGATTTCATCTCTTTCCATAGAGAGAAAGTGGTCCTAAGAACTAGCAGGAAGTTTTTGCCTAAGGTGGTTTCAGATTTCCACCTTAATCAGTCTCTCTTCCTGTTTTCTTCACTGACCATTCCTCCTCTGGAGAGAGGAGGCTGCACAGCCTGGACATAAAAAAGGGCCCTTGGCTACTACATAAAGCGCACCAAGGGTCACAGGTTTGACTCCCTCCAGTTGTTCCTCACTTATGGAGAGGTCGGTAAGGGGAAAACCTGCCACTAAAAGATCTATTGCCAGGTGGATTGTCTCTTGTATACAATTCTGCTATGAAAAATTTGGTAGAATCCCACCCTCAGGCCTGAGGGCTCATTGTACTAGAGGTACAGCTGCTTCCCTGGCTGCTGCCAGGGCTATTCCAATCTTAGACATTTGTCAAGCAGCCACCTGGAAAACAGTCCATACTTTCACCAAGCATTACTCTCTGGATATCCAGGCCAGGAGTGATGCTCAGTTTGGCACAGCAGTACTTCAGAGCCTATTCCCAAAGTAGGTTCTGTCCCTCCTCCACGGAGGTACTGCTCGGTAGTCTGCAATAGTCAGAATACATCAAGACTTCATGTTGTTTGAAGAAAAAATTACTCACCTTAGTAATGTTTCTTCTAATGGAGTCTTGATGTATTCTGTTCCTCCTCCTCTCTCAGAACCTGTTTTTGGGATGTGGGTGGGCAGGAGCAGTGTTGGCACCTAGAGGTGCCCCTTTTTTCTCGCCCTCCTTTATTTTGGATGTGTTGTGTTTTGTTTTTGGGTTTCCTGACTTGAGTCTTTTGCTTTGAAACTGAAAAAACCCTTTTATTAAATTTAGTTGCCAGTTGGCTAGTGTGAGTTTACAGTTTCCACAGAACTCCCAGTGAGTATAGCTCATAAAGATCTGGCGGTTGAGGTTCAAACAACAGCAGACCAGAGGCTTCAACCCGAGCTTAGGAGCTCATGCCTTGCATGGAAAGTTAACTGTTTGTTTGTTCTCTGGGGCAGTTCAAAGGTTGGAGATCACTGCAATAGTCAGAATACATCAAGACTCCATTAGAAGAAACAACATTACTAAGGTGAGTAATTTTTTCTTGTCTGCATTCTGTGGTGACCCCCAGCTGCTGTCTGGATTGGCCTCCCCTGCCAGAAGTAGAAGGAAGTTCAGTGGCTGTATCTGTTAACACAGAAATGCCAGATTGTGGATCATTAGTCTCTGTCCACTGGATGCAGATTCAGTAGTGCCTGACAAAGAAAGACTGGCTCTGCAGAAGTGTACTGCAAAGGGGCAGTGTCCATATTAAGTCACTGAGGCATCAGGAGCTCTTTGAGAGTTCCACCATTTGTGGCCTGTATACTTTGTGCAACCTGGATCTTTCTGGGCAAAATCGAGCCATAATCAGCATGCCACAAACAAATCTGAATACCTCATGAACCGTAAGAGTTACACACAAAGTACAAGTGGCAGAGTTGTTGAGCACAAAATTAACTTTCCAATGGTGCAATGCAGTCAATTCTACTCACTTGGTTTGAGAAATTAAGTTTTAAGCTGTGACGTCAGTGGCACAAGGTGCAGAATATCTAGAGGCATTAAAACCTCAGAATATTTTTTCTGCAGCCACCTACAGGCTTCTTGGGACCTCAGTGACTTAAGAGTTTTAATATTCTCAGGGCTAATATTTTCTTTGTCTTTAGAACTTTCAGCATTATTTTCCATTTCCCTCCTTGGTACTTACAGTTGCAGCAGATGCGGTCAGTCATGATGTTGAAGCTTGCTGTACATCTGCTGAAAGCCAGTGATTTCTGACCAGTGCTTTCACCCACTCAGCAGCTATCGGCACTCCTCTGCAGACCAGTTGCTACTTGGAAAGGAGGCTGCTTGCTGCCATGCAGGATGCCCATGCATTAGGCCCAGTCGTTTGCTAGTCTGTGCCATTCCCCGCGATTTGGGCATCCTGTGATCTTTATTGAGGAAAGCATTGCTGGATTTCATTGACTCTATTACTGCGTTACGCTGGTGTTTCCAAACCTGGACCTTGACTTCTTGGATCTGTTTGTGTTCCTGGGTGGATTCTGTACCAGAAAAGGTTCCGATTATAGAGCAAATTCTTGACGAGGCTGTAAGACCTTCGCAGAGGTCCCAGCTTCACTGGAGAAAATGTCGTGTTTTTGAATTTATTACTGGCTCTTGTGTACTAGTTTGCAGAATTGTTGACAAGGGTGTGACGGACTGTTAAGTTGGCTCTCATCCAGCTCCTTTAAAGTAGTACCAGCTGAGAGAGCACTCCTAACATGTTTTCAGTGTTGAATTGCTGACTCTGATACTCCTTTTGTGGCTGATGTAGATGTTAAGTCTCTTCCTTTTCTTTCGTGTGTGTGTGTGTGTGTGTGTGTGTGTGTGTGTGTGTGTGTGTGTGTGTGTGTGTGTGTGTCTTTCTCTCTATGTAAGTACCTGGCTGTTTCTTCTGCAACCAAGGCATGTACATGTGTTTTTTTTTTTTTTTTTTTCATAAGGTGTTGCTCAGCATGAGTTAACAATTCAGTCTGTGTGGCAGCTCAAGCAAGTTTCACATCTTCCCCCTCTACATCCATGTTTTCATCAGCCAAAACCAGGTCAGAAACCGCATGTACCTCATCATAAACAGTAATAGAGGGGGAGGTCTCCTCTTCTACACCTGCAGCATCGTCACCACCTTCCTCACAGTCTGCCATCTTGGAAAATGGTCAGAGGGCCAGAGGTTCCCCCTACAGTGGATTAGGGGCAATTCCCTGGTGTCCAGGCCAAATTTCCCCCATTCACTAAATACCACCAACACCAACAACTTAATCTGGTTCAGTTTCAGTTGGTTTTCTTCTGTATCTTGACTCTCTCCCCCCCCCCCCGTGGCAAGGATGAAAGTAGGCAGAATTGCCTAGTCCTCCTTTCCTTGCCCAAAAATACTAAAATTACAAAAAAACCAAAAAACAGCAATGCTTAGCAAGCTGAAGCAGCTGTCTTGCAGCAAATTTTAATTGGCTGTAGCAACTTTTAAAAATCAACATCCAGGTTAAGCAACACATTGCTCATGCCCAGAATGGCCATGTGACTGTTCTAGCCATACTAGCATACTAAAATACCCGCAGAATTGGCTTAACGGTCTTTACTGTTTGCTTGTTTGGTCAGCCCCCACCCCGGGAGCTGACCTTGCTGCCCCCCTTCCCAGTCCCAGATAATCTCGCTGCATTGGATGTTGCTCCCAGAACCCTTCCCCTGTACCTGTTCCACCCCCTCTTGAACCCCTCCACTGTCTCTGCCTCCACCAGCCCCCTGGGCAGTGCATTCCATGGCTCCACCACTCTCTCAGTGAAGTAGCACCTCCTCCTTTCTCCCCTGAATCTCCCTCCCCCAAAAGCTTCCACCTGTGCCCTCTAGTTGTCTCATCTCCTTCCTTCAGACCACCCTGACTGCTCTTCCCCTATTTACCCCCTTCATGTACCGAAGATCTCTATCTCCCCGGTCCCTTCTCTCTTCCAATGTGTACATATATTTAGCTCTTCGAGCCTCTCCCCTTAGGTCCTATCCCCAAGCCCCAAGTCATTTTGGTTTCCTCCTCTGGACCCTCTCCAGGAGTTCAATGTCCCTCTTTAAATGTGGACTCCAAAACTGCACTAGTACTCTAGGTGTGACCTCATCCAATCGGACTGCAAGTTCCTATCCAAAAGTTAAATGCATATTGTAATCTGTTATTGGTGCATTATTAGCTACTGCTAAGTGAAACACAAATTGTAATGAGAAAGAAACAATGTAACATAACTGGGAATTTAACCCAGGCCCCTGGAATAAAGTCTGCTCTACCACGGTGAGATCCAACTCACGTGATAGTCTAATTTCTCCTGCAGTTACTTTCTCTGATTACAAATCCTGCAGCTAGGAATAATTGAGATTGTCATTGATTATCGGTACAGTATTATCCATTACTAAAAACGTATTAAATATTATTTTCTGAAGAAAGGCATTCTGAGCAGAGGTTAATTTCTAGGTGTAATAACTAGGTGAAACTGATGACAGACATGGTGCAGTATTAAAACTGTGCCAGTTGGTGGAAAGAAAAACAATTAACAGCAGTACTCTGTATTACTCCTGTATAGGAGTAACATACTAACAGATAAAAAAAAAAAAGGTGTAATAAAGACAAGTGTTACTCTAGAAATAGAGTAAGGGGGTTAGGGGCATGAAATAGCTTAGTAAAGGAGTGTGATGGGCACAGGGAGAGTACTTGAAAGTTGACGTATCGGTTTTATTCCCCTTCATACCTCACTACTATTGTGACTTCACTCACTGGAGGCCAGTCTGGCAGAGAGTGAGACTGCAGGGGTTGAAAAAATTTTTTTGGGATGCGTAAGTCCAGGACTTGTGTTATAATTTTAGGATAAGTCCTTTGAAAGGCTCAGTAAGTCGCACCTTTTTCTGCGTAAATTATTGATACCGAAACAAATAATGCCCCCCTCCCCCCGGTAGGATGCCCAAGTGTTAGGATGAGAGACAGAGGCAGAGAATTAAAAATAAAATGATATGGAGTACTGTCACAGGCTTGCTTCGAGCCCAGAAAATATCAGTGCAGTACTTGAAGTACTGCACTGATTTTTTTTCTGTCTGGAAGCAAGCCTCTGACAGTACTCCATATCATTTTAATTTTCATTCTCTGCATTTTCTTGAGACAGAATCCTAGTGCACTGTCAATAATATATTATTTTCCTTTGACTGGAGTAAACCTGAAAAAGAAAGTATTAGTGAGCAGCTAAAAATGGACAAATAAAATAATATTTTGACTGTCACTGGCTTGGACCTGACTTGGCAAGTAGCCTCCCCCCTTCCCCAGCCCAAAAGATTCTTCTGTCCCATTTTTAGCTGCTCACTAATCCTTTCTTTTCTAGGTTTACTCTAGTCAAGGAAAATAATATATTGTTGACAATGCACTAGGATTCTGTCTCAAGTATACTACAGTACACTGGCTCAACTGTCTTACTAGCCCACTAGCAGCTCAAGAAATGAGATATTATATTAGCTGCTGTAGTGAAGCACAGAAAACAAACAGGCTTAACTAAATTAGTGATCACGCCTGTAAGGGCCTCTGTCTTTTTTCAGCCCAAGTCTGACCAGCTCAAAAACAAGAGATGTCCCCCCTTAAGTGTTACTGCTCTAAGCTGTCGGTTGATTAAAATAAAAAGGTTGTGAGTCCTCACAATAAAATAATTATATTGCCCATTGTTTAACAACTGCAAGATAGGGTCCCACCCTTCAGCTGCAGCCCCAGTTTGAAACATTACCTACTAAAAATAAAGGTAATATACTCTGCCCCAGTAAATCCCTGACCCGTCAAGGCAATTCACACTAGCCCCCATGTAATAGTACCTGACCAAACGCAGAGGGAGGGGACCCAAGATTACATTTTTTCCCCGTGCTGAGAGCCAGTCGCGAGTCAGAGAACACATCTGTCCAGTTCAGTAATCAACTCTGGAGTGACTGCGCAGTACTAAATTCCCCACATGGGTGCAGATCAGCCACAGACCACCTGATCACAGTTGGATGTGATCTCCCTGTCGCTGATCTTGCAATGCGCCATCACGACTTACTCTGTGCTGCCCAACTTAAAGCATTTTGAGTCTCCTCCCCCAAGCCAGTCAGGAGGAGAGGCAGGGTCCTCCTCCCATCGAGCCAGCAGGATCACCCCAAAAGGCCAGAAAAAGTTGGGCCATCCACAGATCCCACCCCAGTTGAACCCATCCCAGAGCCACAAAAAGCAGGGCCATAGCCACCCCCTCAAGCCAGAAGGAGCAGGAGGACCATACCCACTACCCCTGCCCTGAGCAAGACAAAGCAGGCCCCCAGACATCAGGCAAAGCATGGACATCCCTCCCTACCTGAAGAGAAATGTCATCAAGCCTATCCTCTCCAGCAGATATCCACCTATCACCACCTCCCAAACAGTCACAGTATGGCCAGCCAGGTGGATGCTGTGTGTTCTACTTCTTTCTCTTCCCCCTTCCATGAGCCCCCTCCGCTCCCCAGCCCCCACAGTATACTGACTCGGACAACTTGACAGTAAGACAACCCACTTACCTCCAATATACTTCAGCAGCAGCAGAAGCAGACTCAGTTGACTGACTGACTCACACCAGGACCCTGGTGGCTGGCCTCCGTGTCTGGCTCAGGTTCAAATTCTGTGGGCAGGCAAGCAGCTTCTCTGTTCTTGGGCCTCCTCCACTTCTTGCTTCAGTTAGCACTTAGCCCCAGGACTCAGAAGGGTCAAAGAGGGAGTTGCCCCCGTCGGCAGCAGAGGCACTGGTGTAGCAGGCTGGCAGCAGAATTGGATTAAAAAAAAAAAAAAAGCATTCAGCTGCCTGCCAAACTCCAGTAGACCCAGTGGCCTTGATTAATTAAGTACCTGCAGGTGCACCCAGCGCTTGTCTTCAAGCGATCCCCCGATCTGGACCGACCTGACCAGCAGTGTTTTTGTGTCTGGAGTGTACTGTTGCCGACTTGCAGCCAGTGACTCAGCGAGTGGTGAGCGCGAGCGATCTACTAACTTTGTCTATGGCATGTGCAGCCGTCCCCGGTGCCCCAGACAGTCCAGACTCCCATCCCGGGTCTGTTTGATCCAACTACTCTGAGCGGCGACTCTAGCATGCTTGAGGAAGGCATGGACCGTGGACTTGTGGGGAAGCGGCACGCTCTGTCTCTCCCTTTCTGTCGGCAGCACAGCTGATCGGTCCTGTGGTCCATTTGTTTGTGATGCAAGCAACTGGTGCTTACATCTCAGAAGTCCAACCCTCATCAACAATACAGATACACGGGGTCGGAGGACTTCTTCGGCTGAACAGCTGGAGCCGAGCGGACTAGGTCACTGAGGTCGGCTAGAGCGGAGTGGGTATGGGAAGTCGGGCAAAGTGGGAATCGCTCTGGACTCTGAGTTGGGACGGGGTGGGGACGTCGGAGCCACTCAGTAGGCAGCAGCACAACTGCCGAGATGAGGGCCAGCTAGCTAGGGAAGAATTTAAACAAATAAATGTGGACCTGGTCGAGAGTCTGAGTACCGGGCATGAACTGGGGCACAGCATTTTTTGACCGGGCACATGCCCTGGTGTAGCGCCGCCACTAATTATCTACATCAACCCTGATCCGTTCCCTGGAACCCGCCCACATTTCTGGACTCTGCCTGCATTCTCTGGACCCGCCCCATGTTTCCACAGGAACGAAGCTTCCCAATGAGTATTCCCTCACCCTGGTAATGCTCCTGAGGATTTGGACTGACGAGGTAAGCTCGTGGGGGGCGGAGGCCACAGAAGATGATGCATGTGTGTAGCAGCAACAGAAACTGCACAACAAGTCCGCTCTGACTTTACAGGGCTGTGCTGTTCAAGTCCTGTTGCTGTTTAGATGCGTCCCGGACCTCGGACTTGGGATTTTTCATCCCTGGACTGGCTGCTCTTGATCACTAGTGGTGATGTCAGTCCGTGAAGTCACAAAGCTGATGAGGTATGAAAGGTAATGAGAACTGGATTTGGTAGCTCCAGGAGTATTGTTCCTCACATCACACTCTGTAAGGTTGGGGCAGAAAATTTCCTAATTGGCAAAAGGAAGATGTAAAGGGAATTAGACAGTAATGGTTGGCAAGGTTGTGTGTTTGTTTTTTTTTTTTTTTTTTGTGTTTGTTTTTTATTGCTAATAAATATTTTCTCCCCATACAGCAGCTCGTCTTCCTACAGGGATATACCCAGTTTGTTAGGAAACACCCTGATCAGGCTGAAGGGTTCCTTTGGTAGAGATTGCTGCCAGGTTTTTCTCCTCGGGGAGGGGTTCACTTCTTCCCCTGGCATGAGCGATGCCTTTCTCCGCCTCGTGCACATGCACAGCTTCCATCTGCTGCAGGTGCAAGCTCCTTTGCCCAGTCACAGGGTTTGCTGTTGTGGCGAAACGTGCTGCCATCCCTCTCCAGCTGAGAAGCCATGTCAGGTGGTGGCAACTGTCTGTCTTGACCTGGTCTGCCTCCCAGTGTAACACTTCGGGTTTGCTCCAGAACTCTGGTAGTTTTGAGCCGCAGATCAGCATGGTGCAGCTGGGCCGTCAGTGCGGCCTACGTTTGGCAAGTTTTTTAAGTTAAGATTATCTTCAGGCAGTGTAACAGTTCTAAATAGTGGAGTTCATCCAGAATAATATGTGAAGACCACTGTTTTTAAAGAAAATCTGTGGTTTAGTAGAAATCCTATTTGTTGGGGAGAATTTTCCAGCTGTGTGAAAGGGCCAATTAAAGAGAATTTCATAGTTCTGCTCCTCAGTTTTCCCTATAGATCTAGATATGAAATCCTCTCTGTTTTCAACGGATACTTCCCTATAACATGAAATATTGTTTTGACATTAGTAAAGGGCCTGGAAACATCAGTGTGGTGAAGTCCGCATGTCCTGAGGGTGAAAGAGCAGGGACTTTCCTGTGGAAGAGCAGATTGTTGCAGCTGTTTACACATTTGTTGTGTACTATAACCAGTTAACAGCTGAAAACAGCAGTGTTTGCAGTCTCAGTGGAAAGGACATTTTGTCTCCCAGTGGCAACAGTAACTAATCATGGCTCATTTGGTTTTTAAACAAGTGTGCTGCACTTCAGTATGTACTTTCATAAAATGTTTCAGCTATTACAATTTTACTAGAGAACATTTTTTTCATTTTTAATGTTCCTTTTCAAGGTTTACAATACATCTTCATAGTCTGTCTGAAAAGTCTGTCTAGTATCAAAACAAACAAACAAAAAAAAATGATCCTCCGTTAACCTCATAATGCCTTTGCTTATGACATCATAGTGTTCATTATGGCAACAGACTGTGGTTAGCAGGGAAGAGTTGGATACATTTTGAAAGTTTCCATGAACAAGTGCTACATTATCTACACTATCTAGAAGATCAACAGGAAAAGTGAAAACTAAAGATGGGAGAGAAAAAAAAAGTATCTAGAAAACAAAGTTAAAACTTAATTGGTGTAAATCAGTGGCTTTACGCTTTTATTCAAGAGTTGCTCTTTAAAGGCACAGCATTCCTATAGCTGATTGTGAAACATGTCTGGAGGCTGTCACAAGTGGCATCAATCATGCTTGATGATTGTTCAGGTCTGGTGGTGGTGGTAGATGTTTCCTAGCAGCCTCCCAACTCCTGTGGGCCGCTATCGATCACCGCTGGTGGGAGTCTATGCTGAGTGGGGCCTGTCACAAACTCACTTAGCAGGTCAGGCCCTCTACTCCCAAAGTGCCAACCTCCGAGCGCAGTCTTTTGAACAGTTTAACAGAACAAGGTAACCCTCTTGTCTGTTTTGTGAGTTCGAATCAACCTTTGGTCTCAAGTCTTGGAGGGATTCAAACTGTGAACCTCTTATTAGTGTACCCAATGCACAGGCTCAGACATTTCTGTCTTCAGGGTGCCAGATATCTTTGCCTACGGGCACCTGAACAGGTATACAGAGATGAACCCTTAAAAACTTTAATAAAGACCTTGGATTTAAAATGCTTCTCTTTCCAGTTTGGTATCACCCTTCGTTATGCCTAGTGTCTGCTATAACCATTATATACTCTCTTTGCAAGTGAAGGAAAAACAGACAGACCAAGTATGCTCTAAAAAGAATTATACTAAAATAAATAAAATATGTAAAACACAAAATACAGAACTGTTATATCACAAGACATACAAATCTTTTAAAAGAATAAGGTTTAAATGGTGCAATTACTACTTACAGTACTTAAACTTGACTCTTTTTCTAAATACCTGTCTACAAGTGCTCAAGATGTTCGTTGTCAGAGTCTAGGTAAAAGTAAAACATAATTATTTCCTAAAGTAAACTGTAGTTGCCAACCCCTTTTGTGTGAGGTCATCTAGCTCCTCCTCTGTCAGAATATATAAAAATATATCTAATAAAAAAAGGATGTCTTTTCAAAGTATTAATTTTGCAGTCCTCAGCATGACTCGTATGTTCTTTAAATGACCTCTCTTTGATCTCATAAGCTTCCCCCTTTCAGGACATGAAAGCATCTTTATGGTTTTCGCACTAATACATCACAACCTGCTTTTCTTTCTTTTGGAACATCATAAAATGGATATGCTCAACTCAAGCTTCTTCCACCCTGTAATTAGGGTCAGGCCTTCCACACAACACCTGGTATCTAAAAACTGTGTGTGTGTGATCTCACATGCTGTTTTCAGCATTGTCTCATAGCTTTCATCTTTCAGCTGAAATCTGGTTGGGGGGGATGAGTGAGGTCATTCTAAGAGCACCAGATTTTTCAGCAGAGACGGTCAGTAATGCATTTTATTTAAAAAAAAAAAAAAGTACAGCACTCCAAACTGGCTGTCCACGTCCACAGGGCCCATGAGTGCAAATGACTGTCCTTCTGACAGGACCCAGGTTTTCATAAGTTTTGCCCTCTCACCACCTGGTGGTGCATGGTATAACTGCTGGGGCTTTGACTGGACATTTATTTGGGTTTCTTCACCAGGTATAGTGTACTAGGCATAATGAGCCCGTTTTCAGGCACGACCTGGAAGAGTAAACTACAGTAAAGCAGTGGAATTGATGGTACAAAGCAATTGTAATACAACAAATTTCAGTTAAGTCTAAGATTTATGGGTTGTGGAAATTCACCTCTGCAGTAGCTCCCATTTTGTTCATTTTAGTGAGGACCACTGCATTGGTTAAACTACAGTCAATTTGCCAGTCCCTGCAACCCTCGGGCCATAAAATGGGACAGCAGGAGTAGTAACAACGGCTGCAATTCCAGAATAGGCAGGTATCGCACATAATCTGCTAACCTGGCTCTGCACCTGCAAACAGGTGTGCAGAGGCCACTGTTCACTGCCTCTGGCCACCTGTCATGCGGGGGAGCAGATAGGTGCAGGGCTGTGGACCGGGGCAGGCATCCACTAGGATGCCCAGCCTGGGTCCCATAGTGGATACCCATCCATGTATGGGCAGGGGGTCCTGGGATGGTGGGCTCTGTCTGGTGATTTACCAGCCAACGTGTGCCTGAACGGCCACCCTGGCCCTCCGGGGTGGCCCAGCCAGATGTGGCAGCTGTGTGCGGGTGCTTCCCTTGGCTGCTGCACCCCATGGATTGCCTGTGGGGGCATGCATATTGAGGTATGCCAGGTTCCCCACCACCCCAGTGTTTCCGTTGCAGCCCTGAACAGCACACAGTGCCATTGTGAATGGACACCGTGTGGGGTGCACCCTGCCATACCTCCATCCCACCCCTGGCTGATAAGGGTCCAGTGTGCAGGGCGCTGGCATGCTCGTTGGTGAGTGCCACAGGGGGTGTGCAGAGCACCGCTGTATGTCATTCAGTTGTGGGAATGCCTACGTGCTGCCCTTGCATGGGACATAGCATTTGTGAATCGTGTCCAGCAATAGGAAACAAATTAGCATGGTACAGGATAGGAATTTAACCAGCCCTGCACCCCATGGGTTGTGATTGTTGTTGAGGCACAGGTCAGGACGCACAAGAAAACCAGAAGCAGTTTCAAAATTTGCATTTTTTTGTTTCTCTCAATAACAGCAAAATAAAAAAACAATTATTTAGTATAACTATTTACAAAGGCACTACAAACTGAGAAAACTGTCATTCTTATGAGGGTATCTGTTAGTTCCAAGTTTCAGTCTGTCTCCCTCTCCTTGTCTCTCTAGCAAAAGTACTGCTGCTCTTTTTATAAGTCTTTGTCTGGGAACTCGTTAAGAGAGTCTACTTCTCACAGAATGTTCTAATAAGTTTACAGAATATTCTTGCCAGTTTTGTCCCTTGCAGAGGCAGCAAAACAGTACATGGTGACCCAGAACTGAGCTCTTGTTTACAGCTCTGCAAAAGGCTTAAAAACTGCATCTCCAGTTAATCCCTTCAGTCCCAAATAGCTTTTTGCAATCATTTCAACAATGTAACTACATGCAATTTTAAACAAAAGGATCCCAGAGTCGCATGCAGTTTTACTCAGAGATTCACATATATTTTTGTAACTGCAGATATGCAAGGGGGAAGAAAAGATAGAACAGCAAGTGAAGGCAGAGAGATAGTGAGCGAGGTGGAGAATTGCGAGACCATCTGAGTGATCAGTTCCTAGGTCTCGCAAGAAAATTTGGTTGCACAACCAGACAGAAAAGAGCCAGACAAGAAGAGGATAGAACAGACCCTTGTGTTTAAACTCGTTCTGCATAACAAATGGGGCAGGGTCTTATTCAGCCCTGTCACATAACCCCCTCTTTAAAAGGGAACCTGTTTTAAAAAAAAAAAGTTTCCCAAAACATTCCATTAAATTCCCTTCTAACATTAGCTTATAACCTTTACAGTTCAGTGCATATGCAGCATAGCAGGGAAGTTTCAACTCGCACTTTTTTCAACCTTTGGAATTCTCAGTTCCTGATCCATATCGTGACAGAAAATCGGCATGGGCGTTCTGTTTTCCAGATTTATGCATCACTTTAAATTTAAATGACTGTAATGCCAGGTACCACCGTGTGATTCTAAATTGTTATCCTTCATTTGGTTATGCCAGCAAAGAGGATTGTGATCTGTTACAAGTACTGAGTCGGCTCCTAGTAAGTAGGGAGTCTGGTCAAAGTACTACATTTCAGAATTGAAATCTGCCTACCCTCAGTAAATATCGTACCAAAAATTAGGTTTCTCCATTACTTCGTTTTAAAGTTATGAGCTATTTTGTAACCCTGATTTCACTCCCGGTTCAAAAAAAGCCAGTCTCAGTGAAGAGCCACCAGTGTCACAACCAGAACTCGCAGACTAGTCCTCCCTGTCAGCAACCTTATGGGACCTATTTCTCCAAAGTTATAGAAACTGTAGCTATAGTAATCATTAACAAAAAACAAAACAAACAAAAAAAACTAACATTGGGTTGCCTGCAATGCTTGCATTTCCAGAATGCTCAGATGCATGATACTGTACTTTAGAGTGCATCAGGAGGAGGTTTTGGAATGCAGTGCTGAACGGTATAGAATGTTGAAGTGGTGCACAATTTTAGAATGGTGGTGATGGGGGGACTGCAGTCTCGGCATGTGGAAGGGATGCATTTCTCCCATGATGTGGTGGGACACTCAATCTCAGAAGCAGCGCCAGGGACATACATCGAGAATTTAAGCGTGGACTGGCAATTCTGGAATACAATAAGGATGTACACTGTCAGAATGTGACAGGACACACCATTTTATGTTGAAATTGCTTGTCCTTGCCATGTCCCAGAATTACACACCCACTGCATTTCAAAAAAGTGCATCCCATCCCCACTGCAGTCGGACATTGTGCATCCTAGTCATATTCCAAAATTGTGCATCCTCACCACATTACAAAATTGCACATCCACACCACATTCCAAAGTTGTGTTCCAATGCCACACAATGAAACTGTTACCATCACATTCCAAAACTCATTGCCGCATTCCGAAACCGCATGTCATCCCACCATATTCCAAACTAGACCTCCCCACCACAATCTAAAAATGAGTCACTGCCACATTCAAAAATTGCATGTCCAAGTTGCATTCTAAAATTATTCATCTCTGCCTCATTCTGAAATTGCACGCGACTACCACATTCTGAAACTGTCACCACCACATTTTGAGATTCTGTATCCACTCCACATTATGAAATTGAATGTTGCCACCACAATCTGAAATGAGGTATATCAACCACATTTTGAAATTGTGCATCACCACCACCACATGCCAAATCCAACGCCCACCTATCGTTTAAACTGTACCTCAAATCCTAGCTTCTGGACAAGTACCCGTGTAACTGCCCTGCCCGCTAAGACCGCCTCACACTTTCCGTCTTACCTTCTGCCACTAACCTTCTACTTTGGTTATTTGCTGGGCCATGTCTCGACCTCCCCATTACCTTGTCTACCTGTTTGCCCCTATTCTTTATATACTCCTTATTTCCACTGGTTATGTTTTATTTACTTAGTTGTATGTAATTGCCTCTGCTTTTAATCACATGACAGTACTCTTGTCACTATACCTTGTACTTAGTACTGTGCATTCCGGTTAGTTGCTACACTGATGTAACCTTGATTATTGTTTATTATGTTTCACCTGTGCCTCATGGCCTGGGTCATGCCTGTAAATGGTCCCCTGAACCAGTGCACCTACCTGGTTATCAAATGCAAAATAACTAATAATGAATTAATGCATCCAGGATACATTACTAAATTACATATCCTGCCACCTTCCATAATTATGTGTCTCCCGTGATTTCAAAATTGTGCATCTCTGCCACATTCTAAAACTGACACCACCACATCATGAATTTTAGCATCCCTGCCACTTTCCAAGACTGTGTCCTAGCTACTTTCTGAGATTCCACAGTTACAATCTGGTGACATTTGAAATCTCATCCCTGCAGTATTCTAAAACTGCACACATTTTGTCATTCTGAAGCCAAGTTTCCACTGTATTCCAGCCCTTCCCCATCAAATTCTTAAGTAGCGTACCTACATCTGCACATTATGGAAATATGCCCTCACCCACCCAGTGTCAGATTTCCTTTTTCAGATGTTTATTACAACTGCAGTTTTATGTGAAAGAAGAGAAGCTCAGCACTCAAATTTAATGATTCAAATGTACACAGCTACAGACGTTTATTCTGGAAAGCTGCCTGGTTAGAACCTTAGCCCTTAGTTTCATGTAGTGTGGAAGAAAGAAGTCTTATAAGGTAGTTTGCAAGAAGGACTAGGCTGCGAGTTCTGGTTGTGACAACATCCGACGGTCTTTACTGAAACTGGCTTTTTTTTTTTTTTTTTTTTTTTGAACAGTCATTGAATCTAGGGTTACAAAATGACTTGTAACATTTAAACAAAGTAACTTGGACATCTAACTTTTGGCATGAGGCTTATTGGGATATGCTGATCCCAATTCTGAATATATTGATGCTAGACATTTTGGCTTGATTCTATTCAAGGGACTCCATGGCCCACTTTGCTGCAAGGCATTTCTTTTCAGTGGAGGAGTACCTTTCTCTGTCATGCAATTTCCTACTTATGTATGTAATGGGATGTTCTGTCCCATCTATATTTTGACTCTGGACTACACCTAGGCCTACCTCTGGTGCATCTGTCTGTAACAGAAATTATTTCTCAAAGTCTGGGCTTCTTAAAACAGGGGCTGAACATAATGCAGCCTTAATGGCCTGAAGAGCCTCGGGCATATTCTGGGGTCCATTTCACATTATTTGGGAACTGCTTCTTTGTGAGTTCAGTGAGGGGAGTAGCTAACTCTGCAAAGCTGGGAACAAATGCCCAATAAATAGCCAGCCAGCCCTCAAAGTGACCTGACATGTTTCTTAGTTTTGGGGACAGGGCTGTTGGCTACAGCTTCCATCTTAGAAATCTCTGGCCTGACTTCTCCATTTCCAAAAACATAGCCCAAATATCTGGTTTCCTACATGCCCAATGCACATTTGGTAGGATTAATTATCGGACCTGCCTTTTGATCAATTGGATAACTGCTCATAGGTGTTCCAGGCGGCTTTTCAGTCTATATTGTACACCATGACATCATCCAGGTACACAGCACAGTAATCGTGTGGGGATAAAATTACATCCATGTACCACTGGAATGTAGCAGGTGCACCATGTAAGCAAATGGCATGGTGGTGAAACTGATAGAATCCTGTAGGAGTTAGCAAATGCAGTTTTCTCTCAGAATTCTTTAGCTAGGGGATTTGCCAGTAATCCTTGGGTGAGATTGAGGGTACTAATTTACTTGGAACTCCCCAGTCTCTGAACCAAATCATCTGTTCTGGGCACAGGATAACTGTCAAATTCCGACACTTAAGTTTCCTAAAATCAAGGCAGATTCTTACACCACCTTCTTTTTCGTTTACAATCACCATTGATGACCAATCACTCCTTGCCTCTTCTATGATACCCAGTTCTTTTATTTTTTATTTTCTTAACCACGTCAGCTCTTAACTGCTCTGGTAATCTGTCTCTTGCCCAACAGGGTGAGCATTCCTTGTCACTATTACGTGCTCAACCCCTTTTTACTTTTGTCTGAGGGGCCAGACACACATCCATTGCAATTTTCTCAAAAGGCACATCTTGCAAGGGTAGGGGCACCTTGTCTTTTTAGTCACTGGGGCTACTTTCTGACACTCTGCACAAGGACTGCAGTAGGTAGCAGCATCTTCATGAATACCAGGCCAGTAAAATCTGCACAGAAATCTGGCAAAGGTGCGATCCTTCCCCGAATGACCAGCCATAGGACTATCCTGTGCTATCTGTAAGAACTCTGATCTACAGTATACTTTTGTGGTATAACCAATTGTTCTGTCTGGTCCTTTGTCTGAGTTTTAATCCAGCTCTGTACAGTAGCCCAGTACATGTTTTAAGCGTGGAGGTTCACCCTGTTTTGTTTCACCCACAGCTGCTTAAAATAACCTCGGGAGAAACATCGTTAGCTTGTTCTGAAAGAAAATCAGTCAGTGATCAGTTTAGTTTCAGCATTTTCATATGTTAACCCCTTACGTGCATCAGTCTTTTGTTGCCACTGTTTCTTCAGGCATAGTCTTTCTTTCCTGGACTTCCTGATCTTGGAGCTGTGCTCAAACAAGTCTGAACCAAAATCAGCAAAAGGAAGAGTCTCCACCATCTAAGATTTTCTTTGCCTGAGCTCTTGTCACCACAGCTGCTGAAACATTAGGATTTACTCCCTCTTTGATTAACTCAGTAAATCCTGGAAAGCCATTTCCAATAATCACAGGTAGAGGTAACTTGGGTACTAGCCCCACTTTCATTTGGTGCAACACCCCATTAATAGTCAGTCACTTGGCAGTGGGATAGTATCGGAGCTCCCATTGATGCAGATAACAGTACCTGGTCTTTTGGACATTGTTTTTCCAGCACTTCTGCATGCACTAGGGTCTGTCTGCCTCCCAAATCTATAAGTCCCTTCACAGTCTTATCTCCCACCTTCACATCTGTTAAGTACTTGCCCCAGTTTGCTAAGGACAAATCTGCTGCAGTGTCACTCTTCTTACTATGGCAATTTCTTGCAGTATGACCTGGCTTATTACAGTTAACAAAGTCTTTGTGTGCAGATTTGTTACTCCCACCAGAGTTCTTATCAGACTTGGAGTTTAAATGGGGGAAAAGAGTGTCTTATCAATGCATGGCTGTTACCTCGCTGCTGTGGCATCTGTCTGGCCGTTTGGCAGTCTTCAGTCAAAGAAACAGCCTTTTCCCCACTTTCTGGTTGGTGTTTTACCCAAAGTTGTAAGTCTATGGGAAGGATGTTGTTGAACTGCTCCATTACAAATGTTTCGATCTGTGGGAGTGTGTTGCTTTCTGATTGGAGCCATTTCATAAGAGATCGGAGTCTGGTGAGGGTTTCTCGAGGATTGTCGACCGAGTTGTACTTCAGAGATTGAAATCTCTGCATGTGGGTCTCTCCTGAGATGTCATCTTTTAAGGACCTCTCTTTTCACCAGGTCATAGTTTTCTGACTGTGCAGTGTCCATATTGCTGTAGGCAAGTTGGGCTTTACCTATCAGGTAGGGTAGCAGTCTGATTGCCCTTTGCTGCTTGGGTCACTGGCAGGCTGCGGCAACCCTTTCAGAAGTCCGATATGTTTCGATATCATCCGAGGAACACAACTTTGTAGGTTTAAGATCTTTTTTAAGTTGTTGGCGTTTTGTTGCTCCGCTGGACCTGTGCCAGAACCTCCAGCTTTGATAACTTGCAAGGCATCCAGCCATCCCTGCTCGTCACTGCCTCTTTTTGTTGTATTGCCACCATTGGAAAAAGCAGTCAGGCTTTCTGGTTCTGTCAGGTGCCTGCTCTTTTTCCATCTCTGGTTCTGGCTGATCATTCTCAGTTTGGACTGTTGTTTCTATTTCTAGTTTGGCTGACATTCTTCTGGTAATCACTCCTGGATTAGCTGCTGCAGAATCCATACCTTTTTTCCTGTGCTTCCTGGTACCAGGTCTGGTACCCATGCACACAACTTCTGGCTTACAGTATTCACAGCATAAATCCCATAAGCTGACACCATCTGTCATTTAGGCACAGGTAAACCAGGAGCAGTTTCAAAATTTGCAGATGGCGCTTTATTTTCTCAATAACAGCAAAATAAAATGATTCAGTATAATTATTTGCAAAGGCAGTACAAACAGAAAAACTAAGTCCTTCTGAGGGTATCTCTTCTAAGTTTGTCTCTGTCTCTCTCTCTCTTGTTTTTCTAGCAAAAGCATCGCTGCTCTTTTATAAGTCTTTATTCGAACTCGTTAAGAGCCTTCTTCTCACAGAATGTTCTTGTAATGTTTACAGAATGTTCTTTGTCAGTTGTGTTCATTGCAGCAAAAAGTACATGGAGACCCAGAACTGATCTCTTCTTTACAGCTCTGCAAAAGAATTAAAACTGCATCTCATGTTAACCCCTTGAGTTGCAAATAACTTTTTGCAATCATTTCAACAATATACTGTAACTATGTACAGTTTTAAACAAAGGGATCCCAGTATCACGTGCAGTTTTACAGAGATTCACATATTTTTTTTAACTGCAGATATACAAGGGGGAAGAAAAGACCAAACAGCAAGTGAAGGGAGAGAGATGGTGAGAGGCAGAGAATCGTGATACAGTCAGATCAGTCCCCAGGTCTCGCAAGAAAATTTGGTTGTGTAACCAGACAGAGAAGCAACTGAAAAGGAGAGGATAGAACAAACCCTTGCATTAAACTTTCTGCAAAACAAAAGGGGCAGGGCCTTATTCAACCCTGTCACAGTAATATGGGGGGGGGGGGGCAGTACAAGATTGGTGCCAAAAGAACTAGTCTTGTATATGTTGTCTTAAAAGTAGCACAGTCCCAAATACTATCATATGTCCATGTAGTATCATGAGGTTGATGTTGTGCAAGACAGGATATGGACACAGAGAGACTGAGGAAGAACTTACGGCTAACACTTTGGGGGCAGCATCTCCTTCTGACTGCCTCCCCAAATTGATGTACCCGGGTATGATGCCCTTGCACTCTGGCTCACTATGCAGCAGGTCAATTGATGGAAAATCGTAATAAAAGCATAGGAGGAGAATTCTACCTTCAACTCCATTGGCTGAGTCGCACATGATCACCTATTTAGTTATTATTTATTATTTGGATTTTGGTTACCGGGTAGGCTCACTGAGACTGACTGTTCCCTTTTCAGTAGTGACCCAGAATTAAAGTAGCAGTACTGGATAACCAGGAAGTCCAAAATTATTTTTGGCTGTACCTGTGCAGCCATAATTTCAAGTTTTCAAATCTGCAAAAGTTAATTTCCAGCTATCTGTATTTTAAGAAATATTAAATAATTACCATTGTTGACCCACAGCAAATTTAGTTGGTGCTGTATTTACAGCCACGCTCCCCCTTCACGTCTCAGCATGTCCTTTGTTTAGTCCATGTAACCCTGTGCTGCACGTTCGTGCTCTCACATTATGGTACAGTGTAGCTGCTCACCATGACCATGTACCAAAATCGGAAGTGGATGTATGTTTTGGGTACAGCGGCAAATAAACAAAGCAGGCCCTTCAAAAGTAGAATCTTATGTGAAAACAGCAGTTTCTGTAAAACAAACACGTATCACTGCTAATTGGGAGGCAGGCACATATACTGAACAAAAGAAAAGGATGCATTTAATTGGTACTGCTTCTATAATTGCACAAAATGCATTTGAGGAATACATCCTGACAATACATTAAGTACATAAGTGAATGACAAAATACAGTGCAGACAATGGATATGCTTAACTGGGGCAGTTAGGTACAGGATACAGGTAGGCACTCTGAAACAATTGGTTCTATAAAAGACTAGGGCTATATACATAGTCCAGTAAGACGAGTAAGAAATAAGATAAGCTAATTAAAACAAACACGGGGTTTGTTAATAAACAGATACTCCTTCACCTAGCCTGTGTGCACTGAGAAAGGGCTTGAAAATCAAAGGTTCTTCTGAAAAATGTGTATATTTGTATTTAAAGAATGTACTTTTAAATGCCTGCAGTCCTTTCCTGGTTTTGTCGGTGGATGGGTGTAGAAGGCTTCTGCCTCGCTGTCCTGCTTCCCACTTGGTCAGAGTGACTTCTCCATACTGCTACGAGTTTGACTGGCTCCTTCATTTAAACAGAGCCATTGACTCTGTCCTTGCATTTTGTGGTGGTAGTGAGGGCGTAAGGCTCCTGCCTTGCTCTACCTACAACCATTTGCACTGGTGGCAGCACCCCGAAGCAGCTCCAACTGAGCACAAATGGCTCCTTCAAATGGCGTGGCTGAATCCATCCTGGTGGTGGTGGTGGAAGGCCCCCTCCACCTGCTCCCATTTGTGATTGTGGCAGCAGCTTGAATGGCTTTCTCAGCACGTAAGAAGTGGGTCAGTCTTCCAAGCAGTCCAAAGAAAAGCAGGTTTGAGAAGAAGTGGTGCGGGTGGGGACCCAGGAGAAACTGTGCGAACAGCTGATAGCATAATTGAGAACATGAAGGCAATTTTATAAGTGTACTAATTACCATCATAGGATGGAAGCATTGTGGTTCATTGTCTATAAAGTGTACCTGATCTTCTCATTTTTTAGCACCAGACAGTTTTGTGCACTGTTAATGGCTTTTGGTGGTGGTGGTGGAACTAAAGTTCCTAATTTCAAATATGCTGAATGATAGTGTTCCTTGGTTTTGCTTGGGAAGGCTTTCATTTAGCTGATTTTAAATAAAACTGCTGTTACCTGGTGGTGAAGTTTTGCAGGAATTCTGTCTAGGAGACTTTCACAGATGTGTGCACAAATGTTACAGATGCTTCAAGCAGGATAACCTTGGAATCCACAAAAACTCTACAGACACATGCAGATCAGTATAACCAACCATGGACCAGGCCTTGGGCAGCCAGTGAACAAGATCTGAGGGCTGTTACAGGAATTGTTGTGATGGCTGAATCCATGTGACCCATCCTGTCTGGGAGTTCTGCGCAACTGCATCACTCAACCCAGCCTTCCTGGGCTTCCTGAGTCTGCTTCTGAACCTTGTTTGCCAGACCAACTGTATACTGTGGTGCACTGGGTCATCATTAGGCCTCCGTCATATGATTTTTAATTATTGATTGGGATTTTTCTATATTTTTCCTCAGTGTTTTCTTTGGCAGTGACCGAGATGCAATTTTCATGGTCCAAATGCCATATCTGCTTTGTGTAAGTGCTCCTCTTGGGTACCCTTACCAAGACCAGAGCTGGGAGGAGTTACCACTCCCTTTTCTGAATGGCGGTAATCCCTTCTCTGGGACCCTCAGACTTTCCCAGTACACCCATTTTTCTTTCTTTCTGGGAGTCCAGAACCCTTGCAATAAAAATCCTTCCAGAAGCCCTGAATAAGCTCCCGGTGATTGACCGTATCAAAGCTGCCATTCATCACGGAGAGTTGCAGTTCATTATCTTGTATCTCTAGCCAAGAGAATATTGCCCTGACTAGGGCTGTCTTTGTGTTGAATACTAGCATGAAAAGGTTTACAGGTACAATTGCAGCTGCGCACACAATTGTTCTGCCACCACCTTCACAGTTACCTTCTTTAAAATGAAAAGTTGGAAATGGGTCTTTATAGTTTGCCAGATTGTTGATGTGTAATGGTTTCTTCAGGAGGGTACTTACTGCATACCCTTTAATGACGACAGGCAAGTGCCCCAGTCCAGTATGATCACAGCAATGACCTGTATAAGTGTCTTGCCCTCAGTGTTCCTAGATGCAGTGATTCCGGTCCGTCTCACAGATGGTGGGGTGAAGCTCTCTGAGCATACTGGAGGACATCTACTAGGGTAGAAATTAAGAAACAATGGTGTTTTTGTCTGAATCCCTTGTCTCTCTTCCCCCAAAAAAAAAAAACAAACAGAATAAATTAATAGCCTCTCATTTAAACATCAATGCGTCATAGTGGTGAAAATTTCACCATATACTTTTTTTAGCGACCCATATCTTCTGACTTGTATGATACCCTTCTTTCCCCATTTTGAACCTACGTTAATACTTTTTTCTTAATATTTGCAGTAATAAAAGGAGCACTCCTTTTAAGATGGCTTGGATCAAGTTTTCATCAGTATTTGGTGCTTTTTTTTTTTTTAAAACGCCCATTGTTTAACATAACTTCTGTTGTGACTAATTTAATTGGTATGACAGGCAGTGATCTCTGATCTTATGGGGCAATAGGTAAACAAACAGCTGGGAATACAGATGAAACCACATGAAAGCCATATTACAAGGAGTTCTTTATTAGTTCAAATGTGGGGAAAAAAAGTACTAAAGCAGACTCAAACTAGGGAGAGGGGTGTAATTATACAAGTTAGAGACGTGGGGCAATCTAAAATAAAATAAAATATAAAAAGGTATAGGTTTAAATTTTCACCGCTGTCATGCACTGTTGCTTTAAGAGGGAAATGCCTTATTTTTCCCTTCAGAATTACCGTGTTCCACATTTGTCTGACATGTGGAAAAGGGGCTGCTGCCACAAATGGAGTGTGTACTGTAAACTTAGTCTTAACTGCTGAAATTCATAAAACTCTGATGCTAAATCAAAATTCACCTTTGCACAAATACAGGCAGTATTTTCAGTGTTCTTCGCTTGTACCTCCATGTTTGGTAATGTGACCCCCCCCGACTAGCCCTCAAAATGTGGGACAGATTATCTAACAAACAGATACTGGCTCAGAACACTGTAAAAACTAATGATCTGAGTGCAAAGGTACATTTCAGTGACAATAGGGTGTGGTATCCTTTTCCCCCTCAGCAGCTGCCACTGCTGCAATGTGGAACACTCCCTCTCCACCCAGTTCCAATTCACCCCCTCCCCGCTCCATCCCTATAAAAGGCATTTTAAAAGTAGTGTTTCAGTGTAACACATTGATCCTCATCTTCTCTGTCTGACGGCTGGGCCTGCGTGCTGGTTGTCTAGTCCCAGCATTGCTTTGCTCATGATATCCAGCTGTGGGCTTTAAGCCTTTCTCCTGTCCTCACATCACTGTCAAGGGTTGTTGCAGTGCTTGAACATGTCATTAGTGTATCCCTGGCTGGCCCCCCGCCTTGGGCTGCACTATTCCCAGACTTGGTGCCCGGGTGCCAGCCAAAGTCTACTCTTGAACCCTTCTTCCCAGCACAGCAGTATGATATTCTTCCGCTGGGCCACTGTCTGGCCTGTTGTAGATATTTGCCTTGTTTATATAGAGAATAATGTATAGGTAAGTGTGTGTTATGTATTTTTTTTTTTACTCCTCATGGGATCAACCAGATAAAGAATATAAAATATAAAAAAGAAAAATTGTACCTTACAAAAAAAAAAAATGAAGGATCAGTGTAAATCTTCGGTTACTGGAATCAGAGCCATCATGTTTACCAGTTTGGCCCTCCCGCACACAGCATAATGGCCAATAAGGTGGCGTGGTACAAAAGACCGACACTAGAGCATACTGCTAGTGCGAGAAAGTTCCATCGTAATAACCTGATTTCGAGTTATTACGGCGTTTGACAGTACTCATAATCCAGTTGATAAATAGGGTCACCGGTAATTATAACAATAAAATGTAGTTTCCCTTTGCACTTTATGAAGACTCTGAGATTATCTTGTGGTAGATCTACATGCTGTTAAAAGACTTGTTCATGGCTCCCAGCATCCTTCAAATCGCAACTTGGAAAGCTGTGAATCAAATCTACAGCATGGAAGAAATGACAGATAATTTAAATAATGCAAATTCAGCATTTGAGTTACAATGGAGGCAATGCGAGTCTCTCATTTAGGGAAAAGAGACATTGTTTAACCAGGAAAGGCACACTAAGCCAGAACTTGTTTCCAGGTGCGACCTGGGAGCACAAGAAAGTTGTGACTTGCTCAGGGTCACACAGTATGCAAGGGGGCGTTGATGGGATTTAAACACAGGTCTCCAGGTTTGCAGCTCGGTGCTCTTAACCACTACACTATACTGCCTCCAGTTCATTATGTTGAAACAATCTGACATTGTGCCATAAAACTGTGTTGATCTTGTTACTGTATATGTAGTCACCACTATATGCAGCTGTGCTCAGATAATTGTAATTCTGCAGTCATTCATTGACGTAACTGTAAAATCTACAGATCAGGTATTTATGTAATCGGTGTAGAACATTGCTGAGTGTTACAGTATTTATAGCAAGCAGCACCCCTGTTGTATTGTAACTATCAGGGTTACCACCTTTAAGAAGCCCAAAGTGGGACATTTCTTACTGAAACATGATTTTCACAGGACAATATGTAACCTCGACCAATACAACAGACTTGTTTTCACTAAATAATCAGAATTAAGATTAAGTGTTGTGGTTTTTAGTTGTTTCTAGTGTTTCTTATCATTTTAAGGTATTTTAATAAAGGTATTCTAGTTTTTTGCAACATTTAGAGGAAAGTAAGACAATATTTTTTTCTACTATAATGTCAGGACAAGTAGTATTTTTCATGTTTTTTCGCAGGACACAGCTTCCCAAATCAGGACTGTCCTGCTAAAATCGGGACAGGTGGTAACCCTAACTGTTGTATGTTAAACATAAATACAAAATCTTTCAGTAAAAATGCATTTTTGTCAGCTGTTGCAACAGAGAGCTACATGTAGCATCTGTTTACTGCTGCCTGGTTCAGCAGCTGTAGTGTGCTTCTCAATACAGTCTTGTAGTTAGGGCACAGTTGGTGCGGCACAAAGACACTAGTGCCACCCAGTTTCTGGTTGCAAACTTTTTTTTTTTTTCGCAAGCTCACTCAAATTCAATTCAGTTTTATTCAGTCCCATTCAAGTTTACTTAGGATAAAAAACATTGAGCGGAACTCTTTTCAGTGCTGCCCTTTAAAAGCAAAACTTCTGCTGGCAAGTGAACAGGTTACAGACATAAACAGTTCTGGATATGAGTGGTTTAGGCTGTAGGACCTTGACCTTGATGTGCACTACCTATTTCTCACCTTGTTGGGGTCTTTTTTAGGCCCCTTTCCTAAAACGATGGACTACTTTTTTAATATGCATGCTCTGTGCCCTGATCTGTGCTCCAAAACCCCTTCAATTATTTTGAGTAATTTGCAAATTTGTGTACTCCTTTTTTTCATAGATTTTTTTTTTTTAATTTTATTTATTCATTACAGATTCGGAGAGTACCTTTGAGTCCCGTACTCATTTACAAAGGTTCCACGTCACATAGGTTATATACAGACAGACATAACAGCAATGAACTCGGAGACAGATACAGATTGTTTACAGGGAATCCGCCAAGCTAACATTCAAAATACTAGGATTACTTATTAGAGTATTTACACAGTACACATACGATGTAGATATTTTATAGCACATGAGTGAAACTGTCTGTCTGGTCAGTAAGGAAGAGGCAGGCCAGTGGCCATTGTCATAGATTGAGGAGGAGGAGGACAGGGGTTCAGTTGCAGTTAGTTATTTGAGGATAGGAGGTGGGCCCTAAGGAGGGTTTCAATTGTTCTAGTCTTTGTTCATTAGCTAGGGTGGTGGGTAGGCTGTTC
Organism: Neoceratodus forsteri; assembly: GCA_016271365.2. NCBI lineage: Eukaryota > Metazoa > Chordata > Ceratodontiformes > Ceratodontidae > Neoceratodus > Neoceratodus forsteri. The sequence continues at coordinate 976,529,582 of CM057449.1, read as the reverse complement.
ATCCACACAGGGGCCCTATAGCTGAAAGACCTTTCAAATTGAGAGGTGCGGCTGGAGGGAATCGAGAAGAGATGGACTGAGCTACAGGTACATTTAACCTTAATGCTTGGGAGGATTAAAGGGAGGCCTAAAGTGATTTGAATTTTTTTTTTTTTTTTAGCCATCTGATTGGTGTGGAACTTAATCCTGTTGGGATTAAGCCAGTTTGTAGCACTATAGAAAGAGCAGGTATGTGTAAAATGGTCACATCCTAGGGTAAGATGGCTGACTTTGTTTGGGAGATATGAAGTCTAGCTAGGGATGAAGTGCTTGCCACCCCATGTATCAATAGGCGCAATCTAGCAGCGAGAGGACCAAGGAGGTGACCTGAGCCTGAGAGCATCAGGGTAAGGTAGTGCTTGAAACAGTGCAGAAGCCCCAACCAAACGTTAAGGGCCTTGGAGAGGTGGTAAATGTGCTTGTGGAAGTTGAGACCTGGGTCCAAGGTGATGCCCAGCTATTTAAATGAGTCCACCTGCTCCAGAGGGTGTGATTGGAAGTTAGAACTTGTGGGCATAGCACCTTTCTAGTGTTCTGTGGGTAAGAGAATAGCAAAACTTTGGTTTTGTTGTAGTTAAGAATAAGCGTTGCACAGAGAACCAGTTTTCTGTGCAGCTGAAAGAGGACTGAAGAGACGGGTGGAGTTGTATAGGGTCTGGACTGGAGGAGAAAATGACTGCATTGTCAGCGTATGGTGTCGATTTTTCCTGGGCAGGACTCAGGGAGGGAGTTGAGGAAGAGGCTGAAGAGTAGCTGTCTCAAAATGGACCCTTGAGGGATACCAGAGAGGACAGGCAGTCTATTTGAAACTGTTAACAATTTTGACCTGTTATTGGTTCGAGAGGTAGTCTGAGAACCATCCCAAAGCGTCCCGAGAAAGACCCAAGTTGGTCTAGGTGGTTAGTAGGAGGGAGTGGTTGACTGTGTCAAAAGCCTTTGTGAGGTCAGTGAAGACAGCACCAGTGATGTGCCCCTTATCCATTGTAGAGTGTGTGTGTGTGTGTGTGTGTGTGTGTGTGTGTGTGTGTGTGTGTGGTAAATTCGAGAAGGGCAGTAATAGTGCTGTGTTCCTTGCGGAAACCATGTTGCTTCTTGCAGAGAAGGTTATATTTGTTGAGGTACTCCGTGAGCTGATCAGATGCAATCCGCTCTAATGCCTTGGAAAGGGAGGGAGTATGGAAATGGGCAGGTAATTATTTGTATTGGAATGATCCCCATCTTTAATTATTGCTGTGATGGAGCCACTTTGGGGGAATTTACCTGGCAACGGGAGTGGTTTAAGATGTGAGTAAGGGTGAGAACCTCATTAATGGTGAAGCGAAGGATCTTAATTTCTAAAGAGTCAGAGCTGTATGATGAGTGGCTAAGGGCTGAAATGAGGTATGGCTCCGCAGTCTTAGTTGTGATACTGCATAGGTAAAGGAAGCTGCAGGAGGGGGAGAAAGGGTGTTAGTTGCCAGAGGATCAAAGAAGTTGGGAGAGAAGACAATACTAAGGTTAGTGAAGGCATTATTGAAGGCTGAGGCGATACGGGAAGGGTCAGTGGTCAATGACTCATCAACCATGACCTGCGTTGACATCTGGTTGGAGGCCTTACCACAAATTTCATTAATGTTGTTCCAGAACTTGCGTCTAGAGCCCCAGGAGGAAGTTAGTGAAGATTTATAGTACTTTGCTTTGGCTTTGCAAATGGCCCAGGTGCACTTATTCCGAGCCTCTCTGTATTTGTCTGTCAAGTGGGAGGCCAGATTCTAGGGAGCATTGCCACAATGAATCTCTTGCCCGCAACAAGGCCATGAGGCGATCAGTGAACCAGGGCACGTGGTTGCCTTTAACCATTCTTTTAGTGAGGTGGGCAAATTTGTCAAACGTTATTGAAAGTCAGGATGAAGAGATCAATGGCTATTTTAGGGTCGGGGGAGCTAGTGATGAAAGACCAGCCCATAGCCCTGAGGTACACTTTAAGAGCTGCCAGTTTACCAGGGGCCAAGTTTGGGTTGTTAAGTTTGGGAGGGGATATAGGGGCTTTGCAAGACCAGGTGCAAATAACTGGGGAGTGGTCACTAAGGGCATCTGGGAGAACAGAGACAGTAGAGATTTTGTGTGGATGGTTGAAGACACGGTCGAGCAGGGAGGAGGACCCAGAGCGCGGGTCAAGATGGGTAGGGGAGATGACCATTTAGGAGAGGTCTTGGGCTGTGGCAGCATCTATGAGCAGTACAGTACAGGTAATAGTACAGTCATTTCCGTGTGAGATGGTAGAGTGTCCAGATACGACCAAGTGGAAAGCTATTTTTTTGGTCCCTGGGTGGACTATAGACTGCAGTGTTGTGTAATGGGTTTTGGGTTGCCCCAAGGTAATTTTAACAGTAACGGCCTGTGGTCCTGGACCCAGCTGGGGAGGAAGCTGTTGAGCGTGTAATATATTTTGGTGTAGATGCAACCACCCCACGTTTACCCTGTCGGTCTGCATGGTATACATTTTAACTGATGAGTTACTGTGGAGTCAGGGAATCTGATGGGCGTGAGCCAGGTTTCAGATACGGCTATAACATCAGGATGATATTGCATGACTCAGCCCTGGAAGGAGTCCCACGTTTTTAATATGCTGCAGACATTGAGGGAGGCAATGCTCAAACCATCATTGGAAGGTTGGCAGGGTGTCGAGGGTACTGGGGGCCCAGGATTGGGATGAACATTGCCCGACCTGAGGAGGAGGAGTGTGAGCCTTAACGCAGGGTGTAGGAACGTCTTCCTTTGTAAAGGTGCAAGAGTTTGGCAGCGCACACAGAAGAAGAAATGGTCAGAATGGGGAGAGATTGCAGAGAAGGGGCAGCCAGGAGGAGGAGGAGGAGGAGTTGGTCCAAGAGGTGGGAGGGCTGCATCAGCTGATGCAGGTGGTGAGGATTCCAGTCGCTGTGGGGCGAGTCAAGAGTTGTGCACCGAGGGTGGCAACCATAGTCCTGTAACTGGGGTGCATCATGTGCACAGTCCTATTTCCAATAACAAGGTAGGAGAGAGAGAGGATACCCACAAGTTTATCAACTGCCAGGAAGCTACATTATTGTCTGTATCGGGGGAAGGGGGATGTTGCTAGGGTAAGACAGGGCAGGGGTGTGTGCAGTGGGTAGTAGAAAGCACAGGAAGAGAATTAGAGGTAGCATTCTTACAATATATGAAAGATGTGTTAGGGCTATGAGAAATCCAGTGTTGAAGTAGAAGGAGCAGCCTCTAGTGGTGAGAAGATGTAAGCTGCTAATGGTGAAGTTGGCTGATTGGCTGAAAGCCCCAATATAAGGGCATGTCGAGCAAGGGTGGTGGTTGGGGAGATGGGGAGCCGACACCCTGCATCGGTGGGGACACAGTAACACCAGTCCTTCCACGGAGTTTGGAGTGGAGCTCACGACGTAGGTGCTGCTGCTGCTTTTCAGGGGATGGGGGAAGGCGCCTTGCTTCCCGCGACCCTCAAAGGACAGATCTGTGGAGGAAGATAGAGAGTAAGGACATTTACATAGTGGGAGCTGGGCAGGGGAAGGGTGAAAGGGAAGTTAAAATGGGCAGTCCAGGCAGGCTTCTAGATTCGAATTAGCAGGGGCGTTTCTGTATCTGCTGCAATTCTGTTTAACATTTAGGGCTGAGAATAGGTACGGAGCTACTCAAATTCTGTGACAAAGGCAGCACTGATTCTGTTTTTAACACAGTTTGGAGAAATTAATTACAGGGAAGGGCTACAATTCATTACTGGAGCAGCACAGTTCTATTTTGGAGTAGTACAGTTCTGTATTTCACACAGTTTATCTATCGGAGAAAGGCACAGTTTAAACTAAGTAATTACAGAGGCAGCACTGCTTTCTACCATGCACAATACATTTTATATAGTATTTGTGTTTCTAAACCAGCCTGCTCTGCACCAGTACTGTAGTGTAGTATTTTTATCTCATTGTTATGTTTCTTTGCACAACACTCCCTTAATGCTCACTATTGAATTAATCATATTGGCTTTACTTGTACTAGTGCTTTTGTGCTACCTTTCTATACAGTACCTTAAATATAAATTGAGCATTGTCTACCACAGAGTTCCCTCCACTTACCCAGGATGCATCTGGAAGCGAGCGCGTTTCCAGCTGGGACTCATTTCCTGGTAAACATCTGCAATAAATAATTAAACTGATTCACTTGATTTTGCAGCCCCCAGCAACCGCATCCCTGTCATAGATGGGACAGTCTTTGTATGAAATACATTGCATGATCTACAGATCTCTCTCTCACGGACTAGCTTCCTGCGGATTACTATCCCTGGCCGACAGGGTAGCTAGCTAGCACCGCAGGGCTCCCATCCTTCAGGCATGGCGCGCATCACATTTGGGGGCTCGAGGCAGCACACTTTATGCCAGCATGCCGGAACGGCGCAGCAGCCATCTTTCTGTACGGCAATCTGCGGACCCACCTCCGCCAGTCATGCAGGGACCACAAACTTCACTTGCGCTCTTCTGGCCATGTAGACCTGGAGAGCAGGAAAGTGGAGCTTTTCACCCACACCCGTCGTTTGCCCTGTTAACTGCCACTTACAGGGGCGACACCCACCCTCTCTAGTCGGCAAACCTAAACAGGCGGGATTATTCCTCACAGCCTTGAATTCCGTGTCGCTTGCATGCTCTCCCTAGTGGGGATTGCTAGCCACCTTCTGCCACAGGGCGTGCCCTTGCAATGGTCCTTCCACACTACCTTTATTCGTACACAAACAGCACCTACAGGGGCACAGCTGCTCTGGCTAGGAGCTAGCAAACAAATGTAGAATGAGATAGTAAAACTCCTAGCCCCCAAAGGGAACTGATGTGGCTCAGTCCACGTCACCAGGGGTTGCAGCATGTAACAGCTGCAGCCAGACAGAAGGGCACTAGCTGCCCATTGGGAATGTGTACATCCCCTAAAGCTAACTAAATGTAAAAAAAAAAAAAAAACCTACAAAATAAATATATATAAATATATATATATATATATATATATATATATATATACACACACACACACACACACACACACACACACACACAAGACAGTTGGAACATCTACCTCATCTGCGTTAATTCCTCTCCTGGGTGGGGCACTGCACCTCAGTTTCATCAGCAATGGTTGGGGCATGCAGCAGCAAGAAGCAGGAACAGGTTTTGAGGCCTGCGTTGCCGCCTTTAATTTCAGGACCAGTATTCGCTGCCCACCCTTATCACCCAGGCCAATAGGTTAATGATGCCTCCAGCCCCCGCAGCTGATTTCTCCATTCTCAAGGGAGAGTATTCAGACAAGCGCCATCCTTTTAGGCCCCTTGGCTGAGCTGGGGCCACATAGCATGTAGTTGGCCATTGGAGCACCTGGCTATCTGACCACATGATATGAGAGAGAGAGATATGAGAGAGAGATATAGAGAGAGAGAGATATAGAGAGAGAGAGATGAGAGAGAGAGATATAGAGAGATAGAGAGAGATATAGAGATATAGAGAGAGAGATATAGAGAGAGAGAGATATAGAGAGAGAGAGAGATATAGAGATATAGAGCTATGTATATGTAATATCTCGGGCAATAAGAAGTCAACAGTGACTATCTAGGCCAATTCAAATACAAACAAAAAAAATATAGAAAAACATTTGTGAGAATTTTGAGGGAAGTCCCATAGGTGAATTCACCCAATTTATATTTATATCCATACCTGCATGTCTGTTGGCGGCTGGCTCACACAAATCAATAAATATGTACATGTAATACTAAATAATAAAAAAAAATAATAGTTTGCCCAGGCTGCCTCACATCATTGTGGTTACTGTCTCACTACCGAACGTGGACTTGCCGTCCAGCACAGACGTTCCAATCAAGGACTACAAAGTAGCAAGGCACAAAAAAAAAAGGCTGACTGCATTTATGTCCCACCTCATAACAGTACAGTACCCTCACTGGAAGGTCGGGGACATGTATGAAGTGCACAAAGCACTGCCAGTTCATGGGCAGTGAAATGGCACAAGGAGCAGTACCTCACTGGTGGCCTGTGTGCTACCGCTACATGGGCAGGGACAAGCCCGCCTGGCAGTGGATCTGGCTCCTACGGCTCACATTGTCAACTGGCTATAGCGGTAAACCCTCCAAGTGACTGGGCATCAAGGGTCAGGATAGTGGGGTCAGCTTCTCTGTATGGTGTGTTGGATCCTTGAACTCACCACAAATGCTGACTGGCAACAAGTCATTCCTGCTGGATATTCCTTTGAGGATTAACCAGCACCTTCACTCGGGGAATTGTGGCTACCGGTGGTGCAGCTCTTGGAGCAGTATCGCTGCATTGGAGGAATTGGAACCACAGGTGTAATTCCACATTGTTCCCGGTTTTACTAGGTATACCAGATGGCTAGTTTTCAGTGACAGTGCTGGGGCCAAAGACTAAAAAAAAAAAAAAATGGTCACAATTTGACACACAGGTAGATTACATGGGGTGCAATGCTAAAGAGGAACCTACAAGGTCTTAAAAAAAAAAAAAAAATCCATGGCACGAACATCTCGCTTTCCCTTCCCTACATATTGTTCTAGAGTAGGTGCATCTATGTGGACCCACTGGCAAAGGAAACGGGGGCCAAATTTTGAGGGGAGACCATACTGGCCCTTTTACATATTCCCACTGTCACTGGCTGGGTTTGCGGTTAGTAGCCATGGGCAGCCTTATCTATAGATAAGCTTATGGCAAAAAGGCACACTGTTGCTTATTACAGTAGGCAGCTCTCCGATTTAAGGTTGCCAGGAGCAGGTTGTTCCCAGGCATCAACTTTGGCTATTGCTTGCATCAGTGTCCTGAGAAGCCACAGGCACTATCTCGTGCATTAACTATAGCAGGAGTACAGTTAAAGGAGATGTGTGCCAGTCATTCGTGGATTGGTCAACATATACTCCTCAATGTCGCAAAAAAAAAGGCCCAATTCTGTTTGCTCTGTTGCTAGGCTAGATTTCAGTACCGGCATGCGGCCAGGTTCCACAAAATGTGCATTACCAGACTACTCCAACTCAC
>CM057449.1:976355000-976517500 GCA_016271365.2 Neoceratodus forsteri | reverse complement strand
CTCTGCTGTGGCCTAGTAGTACAGGTGTCCGGGAGCAGTCTGTCAGGAAGCTGACTGATCCAGTGGGGGTTTGCCGGGCTTTCTTTGGCCATAAGTTGACTCGTTTCATGGATGTGTGTTAGTAACCGAGGTCGTCTGCTGCCCCCAAGGGAATACTATACAATATTTTGCGGGATAAATGTTTTTGTGATGTATTTCTTAATTTGTATATTGTAACCAATATTGATTTTATGTTGTGAATGTTTTAGTGATGACAACCATGTTGAAATAAAATTTCGGCCTTTTCTGCCATAACCTATGTCAGTGGTCATGTGTTTTCTTTCTGGGATGTGGTCATGGGCTTATCTGGGCAATGGTTGTCCATCAGCAAGTTTATCTCAGTAAGTTTTTGTTCTGGTCTGGTTGGTATACTTCTTCCTGCATGTTTCTTTGTAGCCCTAGGTCACCTTTCCTTTGCTGTTTTACTGTCTAAAGTCCCTCAACTGCTGTAAATGTAATGATATTGAAGCAAGGCTCTGTTTAAAATGTGGTGGGGAGGATGGGGTGTTGCAAAGGATAGGGGCTCAAAACAAAATGATGGGGGCACCCATGCATAGATGCTTTAGGGAAACTGATATATTTGGAACAGGGTCTTCTTTCTTTCCTGTCTGTTTATAGGGTATGTATCGTCTACACTGTCTATGTATATGAAAGAGTTTAATTTCTTTCCTGTTTTCATATGTATGTTCATGTGTTACTCAGCCCCTTCTCACTCAGAGCGATCCATCAGTGAAGGTAAAGGGGTTAAGGCACATTCACGGGGCAGTGTGGGTAGGCATTCATGCAGTACCTGTCACATGGATAAATGGAGGCTACTGTCTCCAGTCCTGCCAATCTGCCACCTTTCTAAGCACTAACAGTAACGTACAAGTACAGTGTCTTATTATTTCCCCCAGTTTTAGAAAGTCATTAATCCACTGTTACCGTCCTAACAAATCAATCAATGAATTGGCTCTGGCAAACTTGGATGTCTTGTGTGTGAAGTGCTGTACTGACAAAGTGCTACTGGGCTACCAGCTGATCAGTCACTCATTTTAATTCAATTATTTGTATGAATAAGCGGGATGATGACAAACCAGTTGAGCTAAGGCAAGTTTTAATGGTATCAAAATATTGTAGCAGAGTATTGTATGTAGAACAGTGTTCCCAGTCATTATTTTAGCACGATGGGCCACCACCGCTCTGTTTTTTTTTTAATCACTGCCCTATGTATGTAGCCCTCCACCTAATTTGTTTTTGAAATCCTCCAGAACAGTCTTTTACTACCAGCCTTTGTTGCACTGCTACCTTTGTTTTGATACCAGTGCTCTGAACCTTACTTAAAACCACATATGTACATGTACAATGTATATAGCAAGCCCAAGGAATAATACTTTCGGCCCTGATCACCACAGGCACCGCTCTATGTAACCCCTTGTTCCCAGGGGTTACTAGAATCCCATTTAGAACCAGTGGCAGGCAGGGAAGGCAGCTTGTGAAATGCCATGTAAATGGATTCAGTGTCTCACTGTTTTAGTCTCGGCTGAGTTGGAGTGATGATGTAATCTTAGATCTCTGCAGCTGCATAAGCCACACTTGTCTAGTTGCAAGGAGATGGCTTTAGAATGTTGAGTGAGTCCTGAGTAGGCGTTCAGGAGGAGGCTGCAGCTTGCTGTGCAGCTCTTCAGACAGCTCTAACAGAGAGCTATCACTGTATTTGGGTAGTTTGTTCTCACCTAGAAGAACATAAAAAAACAGATTGAAGTGGTGGAAATCGTTCCAAGTGGGTTTTCCTTTGCCCCATCCCTGGAGGGATGGGGGCGATCTTCAGGGTTCAGGGACAATCCCCTCACCCAGTTTGTCTAGTGAAGCTGCCGGTGACAACTCCGGAAGACTGAGTACTTTTGTGTTCAGCCCAGGAGGGGCACCTGCATTCCTTGTGTTTCTGTGCATTCCTTGTGTTTCTGTTTTAAGTGTCTTCCTGCTATGGAAGAGAGAGAGAGAGATTGGGGGAGATGGAGAGACAGGTACAGAATGTTTAGTTATGTAGTATGTTAAGTGTAAAACATTTCAAGAGAGCATCTACAAGTTTTCTGTGAGGGTGTTATTAACCAGATGAATGGCCGCGTATAAATTTGGGGAGAAGATCGCGCCCCAAAAAAAAATCTCGAGTAACCAGTTTATCTTTCCGGGTTCAGTTTGGGCACCAGTTCAATTTTCAGTCAGTGCATTTGGCCAGTGCCTGATGGAAATAGTTACCCAGACGTGGGTTTTGGATTTTCTATGAGCCTGTATGTGCTCTTTGGTGGACGTGTGTGCCACTAGTATTCCTCACGAAATATGGGAAAGTCTCCCAGTACTGGCCGGGTGTGCCTAGTCAAGAGGAAATGTACCAGTAAATGGCCATGTGTGCCAATCTCCATTTCAGAACCAGAGTGTTCGCTGTGTAATTCAGAACCAGAGTGTTCGCTGTGTAATTCAGAACCAGAGGGTTCCCAGTGTGTGCTCTTTAAGTCTGTGCTAAATGGGAATTCAGGAATTTCTGTACCTCAGAAATCTGCATTTACCAGTATGTGTAGCCCTGTGGGGGTCCATCTTCGCTTTGTGATTATTCCTACTTTGTTACATGAATAAAAGCTACACTCTAGAATCCCAGCCTGGTTTGGACAGTACTGTTATTGCTTCCACTGTCTGGATTTACTTGGGTGCCCTTGTCCAGAAGTGCAAACCTAGTATGATTGTGAGCAAATGTTTTCTCCCAGGGACCTAGGTTGATGGCCATGGTAAATGGTCCCACCAGGTGTGTGCCATGTAGTTGCCACACTTGGTCTGCCTGTCTGTGTATGGCAGGCTCAGAAGTAGATGTACTGTAAACTGCTGTGTAAGCCCCACATCCCTCTCTTGGGCGCCATGTGGTGAGAGGAGCAGCCCTGCTAGTTAAACAAAGGGGGCCGGTGGGGAGGGGTTACACCTGTATTTGCAAACTATGGGGAACCCTGTAGAATAACTGGGGTGGTGAGTTTAGACACCTGAGTTGTTTAATTCTGCATAAACCACAAGAGTGAAGCTCTGTAATTTTTTTTCCCCTCCGGAAGCCATTACATGAGGTGTATATCAAATTAGAATGGCATATAAAACTTTAGTTTACTTTATATAATTGCTGGCCCCAGGGATGTTACAAGAGAACTAGCAAGGAAAAAAGCAGTCACAGATGATAAATATTGAAAAACAGTGCAACTTGCTGTCACTGCTGATTTACTTTCTGGAAGATTTTTAATTACCGAATGTCTGTGAGAAACATCTGATGCCATTGAACTGCTGAAAGAGGGATTTGTGATATTTGTTTAACAGAGCTTGTGATTGCATGAGGGAATGTACAGTCTCGAGAAATGCAATTGTGTGAGTGAGGCAGCTGTTACAATGGGAAATTACACGTGACTTTTACAGTGGTGAAAAAGATTGGTAATTTATTATAACTGTAAATAGAGATGTATGCAAAGAATAATAGTACTTATAACATTGGTAGGGAAATGTCTGCATTCTGGTTGACTACTTGTCATACTTAAAGCACTACTAGCACCTAAAAAAAGAATCCAACTGTCATTTAGAAATTTCACTTTCAAAATTGGCAGCCTGAATTCTCTGTTACAAAAATAAAAATGGCATCTATCAGTTAACTTTGAATTATTCGCATGTGCTACACTTAGTCTGTTTCTGGACCCAACAGAAGAAATGACCTGAGAAACTGGGGGAGGGATTTCAAAACCACAAAAATGTCATATCTGTTTCTTAGGGCATGGATATAATTCACTGTCACTCTCTGGCTGTTCCACTGGAATCATTTATTTGCTGGACATCTTTAAGCTAAGCTTCTCCCACCACGCGGGCTGTATGTCCCCCGACTCAGCCCTCTGACATCAGATCTTTCTTTCCGCTGGAAGAACCGGTCATCTCTGCAACTTTTATGTAGGATTTTGTATGCAATAGGTGAACTTTGCTTTCATGTTTTCGGGTTCTACTTTATTTCCTCAGTTCCTTTGCCTCACCTCGCAGATCATCGATGGAGCAATGGAAACTGGGGTTCAAGTGTTGTGTTCGGTGTTGGCAGAAGATGTTTGTCACCGACCTGCATGACACGTGTGTGTACTGCCTAGGTGGGCAGCATGAAGTGGTCATGTGCGGCCTCTGTCTGTCCATACTTTGAGTCCCTTGAGGACAGGAAGCCCTGGCTATTACTGGGCCGTCCTTCATATTGGAATCCAAAGAACCACTCTAAGGTCCTTAAGAAGGCCTCTGCTGCAGCCAGGTCTGCTCAGCAGTTTGCAGCCCTTGAGGCAGAAGCAGTGGCTGCCATGGTGGGTACCTCCTTGGTTTCAGCACTGTCCCTGGCTGGGGCCAGCATTGGAGGGTCATTCACCAGCGACTTTCAGGACATGTTTGGCCCTTCAGACCCTTGGGGAGAGTCCTGCTCACTGTAGTTCTAAACAAAAGTGCCGTCCACCTTGGTTCTAAACACAGGTGCAGCCAGTGTCAGTTGTGGGACCATGAGAGATCGAGGTAACTGGTGATTGAGCATCCTTTGACTGAAGGAAGGTTGAGGTCTCTTCAGCACTACTGTTGATCATCTCTACTTCACTCTGGTAGAGCAGGCCATTGATATTTTCCTAAAGCCTGTCAACTGCTTGTCAGATGAGGTTGCGGAATCTATCTGCTAAGATCCCCGTGCTCCTGGTCCTCACGCAGGAGGGCATGGATTAGTCTGTGTCCCCCGTGCAGTCCGCAGTGGGTGCAGTCTCCATCGGCAGTCACACCCATCATGTGGTGTACCACAAACAGCCACAAGGCTTACCTTGCAATCGATTTGTACAGTTGACAATCACTGTCGAGGTCTCCAGTTGAGATGCTCTCGCTTTCGATCCTGCTAGATTGGGAGGTGTCAGTCGATGCTTCTTGATCTCTTTGGGCGAGGAGAGCCATTATCACAAGCTATGCTGGTGATATGAGGTGCTACTCTGGCAACAGTGGGTCATCAAGGGGCAGGGTAGGGTTCTGGCCTCTGGACCTCCAGTCACTTGGGTCCCCTCACTGAATCATGCTATGCAGGTGCTCCTCACAACTGCTTCTCCAACCCTTCAGGTGGAGCCACCACCACTGCAGCTGAAGGTGGATGCTGTGACCAAGGAGGCCCATTTAGCAACAGACTTGCCAGGCTGGTTGTCTGTGCAGAGTACCCCTGGTGAGGATATCCATGTTGTCGAGGGCCGTTTTTGAGAGTCTTCTGACAACTCGGACCTAGAGTCCTTGGCCTGTTCTGGGACTCTCCTTGACCAGGGATCCATTGACTTCTTCACTGAGCATGGCCCGATGCCTTCTGGGGCACTTCTCTAATGCATATCAGAGTCCATTTCAATCCCATTGGAGCCTGTTCAAAAAAAAAATGGCCCAGTATCCCTTTACTGACATACTGGATCAGAATGAATCCCCAGGGGTTGCCTTTTCCCTTGGCTGAGACCATTTTGGGACCAGGCCTGGAGTTTTGGCAGCATCCAGCCTGGCACCCTCTACCCATATGTTGCACAAGTATAAGGTCCTTACAGGGTCCCTTTCAGTGATCGTGGACCACCTCTCCATTGAGAGGTTGGTGATTGACTGTTTTCTGTAAATTGGGAAACCAGGGGGACATGGACAGGCCTCTGGACAAGGAGTCCTGTAGATTGATCCTGCCAATGAAATAGGTGTATGCTGTGCTGTCTTGGGTCTTTGTCAGGTTATTTATGCCATGATGATGGCCAACTTTCCAATCCTTCCTCACCTTCTGGCTGAGCAACCGTTGGTGGTGAGTCATCGGAGACGAGTCAGTCACTGGCTAAACACCGGCTCCAGATGGCCTTAGACATGGACGATTCATCTGCCCATTCTATGTCGGCCATCTCCGTACTTTGCAGGGCCTGGCTGCATCTGTCCACCTTTATGGCACATGCCAAGCACAAGCTGACTGTCCTTCTTGAGCATCAACCTGTTTGGCCCTGGGGTGGAAGGACATCTCACGTATTGAAGTCCATTGCCACCCTGGATTCTATGGCATTTTCCCAGAAAGACCCACTAAAAAGCCTAAGAAACAGCCTTTTCAGTACCAGTCCTTTCAGCCACAGCCTCCATGGCAGCAGCCCCAGCTGGGGCAGTACCAGGACTGGCCCCCTAGGCATAGGTCTGGGGGCCTGGGTCTTAAGAAAGGGGGACGGGGTAATGCCTGTCTGGTTGCAGCCACCAGTGCCCTCACCAAAGCTGCCCAGTAACAGGTTGTAGGGTGTTATCCCTTCACCCATCCTGGCCCTGTCTGCACTCCATGTAGGAGGTCAGCTATGCCACTTCTTGCCATGTTGATCTGCTATTACAACAGTGGTTGTTGGACGTATGGGGCAGAAGATTGCCTCTGGACTTAGACTCTCGCACCTTACCGCTTCGGGAGTCCATCGTGTCACAGGATGTGCTGTCCACCCTTTGGGAGGACATTGCTCAGCTCCTTGCAAAAGGGCTAATAGCCCATGTCCCTGATGCTCTGGTTAGTCAAGATTGAGTCCAGGTGCTTCCTGGTCCCATACAAATGGGGGGGGGGCGCACCCCATACTGGATCTGCATGATCTGAACCAGTTCATTGGGAAGTGTAAGTTCCAGATGGTCACTCCAAATCAGATCATTCAGTCTACCTCCAGGATGCATTCTTCCACATCCCAGTCCATCCTGTACCAGTTCCAGGTCATGCCCTTTGGCCTCTCTTCAGTGCCCAGGGTCTTTACAAAGTGCATAGCAGTGGTGGCAGCTTACCTGTGTCACATAGGCATCAGGTGTATTGCTGCCTGGATGACTGGTTGCTAGTCGGTCCATCCAGTAATGGTCCAGAGATCTGGCTCACCTGACCTGTCGAGACTTAGGCCTGCTGGTCAACCTGGAGAAGTCCAAACGGGTACTCATGCAGGTGTTCAAGTTAATCAGTGCAGAACTAGACTCCCTGCCAGCCAGGGCCCACCTTTCTGCAGACTGGGCACTGGATTTTACCTCCTTTGCCCGATCATTTCAGGTTGGGCTTTTGTCCCCTGCCAGGGATTTCCAGCAGCTGCTGAGATACATGGCATCCTGCACTAGTGTGGTCCAGTGAGCCTGCTGGCTGATGTGCCACCTGCAGTGAGAGTTGGGATGTCGGTGGTCCCAGTGCCTAGGTCATTTTGACTAGCCGGTCATGGTGATCAAGTTGATGTGGAAGGCCGTCCATGGTGGCTGATCTCTGAACACGTGGAGGACTGAATCCCTTCCATCCTCCAAAACTGACTGCCATGCTCTCAGTGGATGAGTCTCTGGGGTTGGGCGCACATAGGAGACCACAGAGCCCTGGGTTTTGGTCACCTTTGGAGTCCCATCACCAAATAAACCTGCTGGACAGCCATGCAGTGTAGCTGGTGCTGACGGCATTCACTTCACTAGTCAGGGGTCAGGTTGTGCAGGTCCAGACGGACAACACCATGACCATATTCTGTCTGAACAGGTGGGGTGGAACACACTCCCTTCACTTGTGTCAGGAGGCCCTCCGCACCTGGACCCTCATGCGCAGTCTGGGTGCAGATCTTCTGGTGATCCTTGTCGCAGGAGAGAACACTCAGCTGTTGGATGCTCAGTCGGGTAGCATTGCGTTGCACAAGTAGTTTCTGAATCAGGAGGTGGTGAACCACCTGTTCTTTCTGTGTGGGACTCCTCTGGTGGACCTGTTTGCCCCCTGGGAGAATGCCAAGGCTGTTTTTCTTCTTGTTCTTTGCAGTCCAGGACATAGTTGGGGGATGCCTTCACAAGGCCTTGGAACCCCAGACCTTATGTATGCCTTCCCTTCCTTTTCCTTGACCCACAAGTTGGTGGTCATTGCATGGAGGGACAAGGCATGGATGATCCTGATAGCTGTGGGCTGGCATCTGCAGTTCTGGTACCCAGATCTCCTCAGCCTTTGCAGCAGACCCCCGTGGCAACTATCTCTGATCCCGGATCTGCTGACCAGACAACGGGGGATATTCCTGCATCCGGACCTGCAGTCCCTGCACCTCACGGCCTGACTTCTGGGTGGCTAGAGTTCATTGCCTTTGGTCTTTTGTATGAAGTACTCCACGGAGGATCCAATGCAGTTTCGTCCCATTTTTGTCTACAGCTTTTTCCTACTTCTTGCTTTTTTAGAATCTCTCTTTTTTCTAAAAGAAATTCATTTATTGTTTGAGAGTTTATCCTTCGACCTCTCTCTTCCATCGCTGCCATTGTGGAAAGATTGCCTCCATGGACTAACGCACTCTCTCTCCAGCTGCTGTCTTGGGCCTGGCCACAAAGTCTCAGACTGTGATCTCTGCCAGAAGTTTAATCAAAAAACCCTGAAGTGACTCAAAAATGCGCTTAAAATTTCTTGATGGAGCAACAGGTGGCCAGTTCCGGGCAGGGATCCTCTGGGTTCCTGGCCTTTGTCACCAGTAGGATCATTGAGCTCCCAGGCCTCCAAGACCTGACCCAAGTCCTTTGGGGAAAAGTCATAAAAACAGATCAAGATCGGGATCACTCCTCTGGCGGCGATCTCACTCCCCCATGTCCTCTCCTTCTTTGTCTGGGGGTTCTTCGTTGGCTGCAGCTATACCGATGCACAAAGTCTCTGTCCTGGTCTCTGAGCCCTCCACACCCATATAGACAGCGCACCCACCCGATTCTCAGGCGGCCAGCCATCGACCTCCGGGTCATCAGCCCCTTTGTTAATGACGACGATTGTCGACTGCCCTCCTGTTAAAGCCTGACTCTCTCCATCCACTCTGGCTACAGGCTCTTCAGAGTTTACAGGTGTATCTGGTGGTGCGTTGCTCATAGCACCGTCGAGACTCTCTCTCTCTATCTTTCTCTGGCATTCTGTCTCGTGGCCCTCCCCTCTCTCTGTCTCCTCTCCCCAAAGTGATGGAGTCTTCTGTTCACTTGAACGAAATTTTTACAAAATTTACTTTCGTGATTGTTCACCAGCTGGATGCATGTAGGTCCACATCACCAGTGCCGTCGATGGCAGCTTCATCAGAGACTCCTCCTCTTAGACCATGGGATGCTGCCCGCAAGCCATCGGTGCCTCCATCAGACCTGGATTTAGAAGAGGTTGACGTCGAGGTAGAGTAACATCCTGACCTCATCCTTCCTGATGAGAAGGAAGAGGTCTTTACCTCAGACAGGTCAGCGGCTTCCTTTGTTGGTCAGGACTCTGGCAAGCATACACTTGGGTCTCCTCCTGAGGACCCCACATTTTTCAGTCTGATGAAACAGTTGTCCTCAGCCATGGGTTTCTGTACTGAGGAGGAAGATGTCAGCAGAAAGACCTGGTGGACTTTCTGGAGATCCCAGAATCTCTCTCCCCCAAAAAAAAAATCATTCCTCCTATTTTGCCTGCCTTGTGGAATGCTGCTGCTGCAGCCTGGCACAGGACAGACATGGTACCAACTATACCCTGTGGGGCAGATAAGCTTACCATGCCCCAGAGTGTCCCTACTGTGCTGTCCAACTCAAGACAGATTTAGTGGTCATTAAGGCAGCCCATGGCGGGGCTAAGGAACCTAAGAACCTTGGCTCCTTCCCCCATGACAGTTACATAGAATTGACCTTTGGGGTGACTGAGTATTGCCAATTACCTTTCCCATGTGGTAAAATATCAGAACACCAACTGGAGGAAGGGCAAGGCTGTTGCTCAGGCCCTCCCAGATAGCACTTGGAAACAGGAGGGTCTCAAGTGCTTGCAGACTGCGGAAGACGTTAGCAAGCACCTCCTCAGGACCCTCTGATATCTTGTACACTATTACCAGGGCTGCTGCCACCAGCATCTGCCTACGTAGGCAGTCCTGGCTGAGGATCTCTGGCTTTGCTGCTGATGTTCAGTAGAAGGTGCTGAATGCCCCTTTCAGTGGTTCTAAGCTCTTTGGGCCTGATGTCCAGGACATCATTAATTTGTAGGCATCTGGTAGGGCTATCAAATCTGTCTAAACTCTCCGCCATACGCAGCCTAAGGGTAGACAGTACCCTCCCTTTCGTAAAACGCCCAATAGATCTGGTGCAGCCTCTCTGCCCCAAGGCAGCACAGGTCTCCAGTGCTTTGTCCACTTCTCCAATGTTGGAGCTGCAGCCAAGCATCCCAGAGGTGATTGACCAGCCCCAGTGGCTGGATCCACTTCTGCTTGACTCCATGCCAGACCCCCCCCTTCTTCTGATCCCCAGTCAAGAGATGGTGGTCGGAGGTTGGTTCTCCCTCCATCTCTATCAGTGAAGAACCTAAACTTTGCATGCCTGGATTCTGCAAATTACAGGAAGGGGAGTCACATGTTGAAGTTCTTCGAGCAGCCTCCTGAAAACCCTCCTCTGCCCTGCTACTACCCCAGCTCACTTGTCCATTCTCCGGGAGGAGGCACAATCCCTTCTGCACAAACAGACCATTGAGCCAGCACCCATGCACCAGGGAAGCAAGAGGTTCTATTTCAGGTTTTTCCTGGTCCCAAAAAGACAGGTCTGAGGCACATTTTAGATTTAAAGGGCCTCAATCTGTGCGTCCTGTACAAAAAGTTCCGGATGGTAACCAGGTCTGATAATTCTTAAGACGGGCGACTGGCTCTGTTCACTGGACATGCAGGATGCCTTCCTGCACATTTTGTTTTTTCCTTCTAAGAGGAGGATTCTCAGTTTTCTTTTTTAGGGCAAGCATCAGTTCAAGGTGTTGCCCTTTGGCTTGTCCTCTGCGCCATGGGTCTTTACCAAGTGCTTAACAGTAGCAGCAGCAGCAGCAGCTGCTGCTCTCAGAAGGGAGGGACTGTACATTTTCTTTTTTCTGGATGATTTGCACCTAAAGGCCTTGTCCAAGGAACAGCTCCTGCAGACTCTGGAGAGAACTCTCCAGCTGTTCCTCTCCCTGGGTATCACTGTCAACCTGCTCAAGTCTGTCCTGGTGCCATCCCAAAGGCTGCAATACATAGGGGCGATTCTAGATTTGGTGCAGGGGAAGGCTTTCCTCCCTCAAAACAGGGCAGAGTACCTTATAGCCCAGGCTTAGGAGGTGGCCCAGTGCCATTTTATTCCTGCCATGGTGTACCTAAGACTGTTGGGTCTGGTGGCTGCCATTCCTACTGTTCCACTGGCCAGGCTTCATATGCACATTCTCCAGTGGACTCCAAGTACAATGGGACCAACGCATGGACAAGTTAGGTCAGTTAGTGCTGGTCTCTTTCCCCAGTCCGCAAGCTGCTCCAGTGGTGGCTGGACCCCTTGAAACTGCTGCAAGGAATCCCATTCCAGATTCCTTCTCCACAGCAGATCCTAACCATGGATGCTTCCAGTTTGGGACGGTGAGCTTACCTGGGTCCTTTTAGAACCCAGGGCTCCTGGTTGCAGGTCGAGACATCCCTTCCTATCAGTGTCATGGAGGTGTGGGCAGTTCTGCATGCCATGCAGGCCTTTCAGAGCAATCTTCTTTTGGGTCAGCTGCTGGTGCAGGTGGACAACCTCAGTATAGTATACTTCATCAACAAGCAAGGGGAACTCGTTTGTACCCCTATGCAGTGGTGTGAGTATGATATTGGGTGTGTATCACAGCCTGACCCCCCATGGTCCATGTCCCAGGTGTGCAAAATACTCAGGCAGACAGCCTTGGCCAGACTCAGTCCAGCATGCACAGTGGGAGCTCCTCTTATCAGTCGCAGAAGAGTTGTTCAACAGATGGGGTCATCCAGAGATGGACCTTTTTGTGTCCCCACTCAACAATTAACTGCCCAGTTTTTGCTCGATCCAGGGCCTGGAGTTTTCTGGTGAGACGCATTGTCCCTCTCTTGGAGCAGGAGGTTTCTTTACACATCCCCTCTGTTCCCTCTAATTCAGAGGGTGCTCATCAAATTGCAAATGGAGGGGGGCCTGCATGATCCTGATGGCTCCATTCTGGCCCTGCCAAATATGGTTTCCCCTGTTACAGCAGCTGGTGGAGGAACCTCCGGTTTCTCTCCCTCTGCAGAAACCTGCTGTCCCAGGCTCCAGGGACCCTGGTCCATCCACCTGCATGACTGGCTCCTGAGGAAATAGCCATCGCCAGATTCAGAGTCTCCAGTAGAGTAGTGGATGTCCCAGTGGCCACCCGGAAGCCTTCCACTCAAGCCATGTATGCCATGAAGTGGAAGTGGTTTGCCATTTGGGCTGCCAGAAATCATCTGGATTCTTTCACCTGTCCGTTGAGCCAGATCCTGGACTTACCTGATCTGTCAGTCAGGTCTCCAGTACTTCTTCCTCAAGGTGTACCTTTTGGCTGTTTCGACTTTTCATGAGCCCGTAGGTGACCATACTATAGCTCAGCTGCATGTCTCCTGTATCTTCTTAAGGGGCACCCTGCATCTGAAATCCCAATCCATTCTCCTGTCGTGGTTTGGGATTTGAATTTTGTTTTGGAAAAATTAACTGTGTCCTTTTTAATCCAGCTGCAACTTGCAAACTATGCTTTTTTTTCTTGGAAAGCGTTATTTTCACTTGCCATTAGTTCTGCTCGAAGAATTTCAGAGCTTCAGGCTCTCTGGCGTGAGGAGCCTTATTTGATTTTTCACAAAGACAGGATGTCTTTGCGCACAAACCCTAAGTTTCTCCCTAAGGTGGTGTCTGAGTTTACACTCAACCAAGCTAGCCACTTTCCCGTTTATTTTCCAGTATGTGACAATTCAGAGGAAGCACTGCTCCATACGGTAGATGTGCACAGAACTTTGAAATATTACCTGCTCCAAACCAAGAAATATAGAAGGTTGAAGCAGTGGTTTGTTTTGAAACCGAAATGCCCTCTTTACCTGGGGTGAATGAAACAATGTTTATTTAAATGGTTGGCAAATTGCATTGTGTTCTGCTACAAGAAGTACAGCAAGTACGGCAAAGAATTGCCTGGAGCAGTCAAAGCTTATTCCACAAAGGGCATGGCTACCTCTGTGGCTTGTTTCCGAGGGGGTTTCAGCCAATGATATCTGTGCGGCTGCCACCTGGAGTGCTGTCCATACTTTTCACCTAGCACTACAGTCTGGACATTGCCACTAGACTCCGTGCAGGATTTAGCAGGGCTGTACTGCAGGATCTCCTGTCTTAAATTTATGGTTGGCCTTCCTTCAAACTGTCTTGTCTGCACCTGTAACTGCTTGGGACTTACTCCTATGGTGTGACCTGATGACTGAGATACCTCCGAAGAAGATAGAACAGTTGCATAAGAACTTACCATAACCCACCATCCCCCTTTTGGGGCTCTTTACTGGAACTGGCTATCTGGTGTTTCCAGCATTTCTTATAGGCCTGGGCACCTGTCTCCTTGGTTCCCTGTGGCTAGAGCTATGCTCCCTTTGCCTCTAGGGAAAAGAACTGAGGATGGAGCGGGGTTCCTCATGCCTTTATAGAGTTGGGGACGTTGACTGATGTCGACGGTGTGGGCGGCCCCAGTTGTACTGCTAAAAAGCTTGTGTGGATCCTCCTTCACCAATGGTTATGTTCCTACGGTATGACCTGATGACTGAGATCCCCATGAAGATCTACTATTATAAGTTCTTATGTAAATGTTCTTTTCCAGGGCATCTGTGTGCAAGACACTCTTCACAGGAGTGTCATACATAGAGGAAAGGAGCACTCTGATTAGGAGTGCTCCCTTGATCTATAATAATGTTAACAAGTCTAGCCTTGTCTTTTCATCTATGCTGCAACACAGGCACTATTACCATATCCACAATTTTCGTACTGATTAGAGCGTTTTGTGCAGTATATTTAACTTCCAGTGACTAGGATGCATTTCTGTGAAATATGTCGATTGTATATGTAGCAAGAAGGCTATGTGGGCTGCAGAAGAATAAAGTACTTCTAGTTTGTCTCCACTTTCTTCACAGTAGTGATTCACATAATCTGTAGGGTGCATTTAACATGTGGATTCTGCAAACATCCCAGCTGAAAAACATTCCATTTCTCTCGCATCTGCCAGTTACTTCCTGCACCAGTAGAAGTCCTCTGGGATTTTTCCTTGGTGCCCATCTCTGCGGTCTCCTCTGGACTCTTCCACCTTCCTTCAGCACTACTGCCATCCACCATGGGCTGTTCCTGATGAGCACTGCACTGTACACTAGTGTTTATCAAACACCCCAAGCTACCTAGTAGTAGTGCTAATAAGGAGTGGAGTTCTTTGGCAGCAACAGAGATGGACTGGGTGAAAGTTCAGATTTTATTTTTAAACTGGTAATTGGACAAGGGAGGGAATCGGCAGATGGGGGAGATTAAGGGATACGTGATGGCCCAGCGTGTGATACCATATGTCACAATGTGTGGGCAGTGACTTCAGCTCACAAATGGCATAGCATAAGCAGACCCTGAGTGAGTTTACGAGTCACTGTCCACGGAAGTTGTATGACTCATAGTATCTCACAATGAACACATATCTGCTTTATACAATGGGCTCCATTTTTTTTTGTTTTTTTTTAGGATGGGGAGAAGTGACGCGGTACACAGTGTAGATAACTGTCTGACGTGGTACACTGCTTGATATCTTCATGGTGTACACGTCATAAGCTACTTATCACACTGTGCTTGTGATACGGCTTTTTACTTGATGCCCTATCATTTCACCCCTGTTGTATAAAAGATATTCTCAGAGACTGGACATTGTAAACACTGAGTGAAAGTGCTCTCATAATATCCTTATAGGAAGGAAAATGCAGTTGCGTGCACCATGTCATAGGACCAGGAGAAGTTATAAAATTAGTAAGTAGCATTTTATTGTCGGTAGCAATAAAATAAAATTGTACAAGATAACTTCTTAAAGGAAAGTGGTAAATCTTCTTAAAGGAAAGTGGTCCTTATCCCTGATTCCCCACCCATAAGCATTACTCCCCAATTAGGGATTTTGCAAATAAGCCCATTTCTGAGTGGGTTCATTTCGTTTTTTTAATTTTTTTTTTAAAGTGTTGGGTTCCACAAATTGGTACACACTGTGCATCTCCATCTCATGGCAAAGTGCAGCATTGCAGCGTTCTGCTCCAATACACTTGTATTGGAGCTGAGCGGTGCGGTACGCACTTTGTCATGAGACGGAGATGCACAGTGTGCGCCACTTTGGCAAACACTGGACTTTTTAAAAATAAAGGAAGTGAACCTGCTCAGAAAAGGGTGCATTATTTGTAAAAGCTCTAATTGGGGTGGGGAATATATTGTGCAACTTTTATCTGATGCCCTGGGGCAATGCAATATTTATGCAGTAAGATAGGATGAGGTGTGTGGTGTGGGATAACGGTACACCTGGCTGTGTTGTATGGCATGGTGAAGGGGAGGTGTTGCTCAGTCCTTCATGCCATCTAATTCCCATGCCATCAACCACAGTGAGGCACATGAGTTAAAAGGGGGCACCCTCACTCTCCTGTAGTGTGAGAACCTCATCTGAGGTGCAGGCGTTAGGCTCGCATGGCAATTCAGGTTGCTTACATGGAAGTGTGATGTGTTTTGACAGTGCCACTTTGCCGGGTGACAGAAGGAGGCTTTTGATGATAATGTGGGTGGTATTTGTGACCCCAATTAATTTTGTTCAGAAACTACATAAGAAGCCTAAGGAGATGTGCAGAGCTAGAGGAGGCACTCATGCAGAAGGAGGTTGAAAAGCACATCTACTAGGCAGGCCAATGAGTGTAGTGGCAGGGCAGCTGCCTGTCAGGTCAATGACCTGGGCTCAAGAATGAGCATTGATCATCATGGGCAATCTGGGAGGGGAGGAAGGTTGAGTGTCCCAGTTGACTTATCTCCAGGGTGTGTGTGTTGTGCCTTCTGCTGTAAGGCTGCCACTGGGATGATCACAAATGGGTCAGCTGGGTGACCTGGTGGTATCAGTTGGGGGATGTATGGTGGATGCAGGTGCGTCATGGATGATGTCACCTGACAACATTGTGAACATGTGTACTTGGGGGAGTAAATTGGGACACAGGGTTATCCACTATCTGGATGGTTAGGCTCTGCCTGCTTATCATGACCACTGCAGGCCATATTTCCTGGTATGCCCTCCCACCTGAGCCTACAATTCTCACTCCCATTGGTTTCTGGCTATTTATAGAGAGCTGCTGCATTCCTGTCATTGGAGCTGTGAAAAACAGGGGCCCTATCAGGAGGCAAAATCATTGAAGGTACCAGACCGGGGAGGACTTAGTGGAATGCATACTTGGGAACATGACCCCTGGACAAGGAAGAAGCTCTGGCAGTAGCAGAAGGACAAGACAGGCTGCACCAGACGGACTGCACTTCAGTAGTATGGAATCAAGCGACTTGGGACAAGCTGGGAGGGAGGAGGGGTATGTAAACCAAAACCATTAATTTAATGTACTGGGGTGGGTAAGCGGGTCTCCAGGTCCGAAGACTCCTAGAGGAGGAGGTCAACAGACCTCCCTCTCATACTGGGGGAAGAGACTGGAGTTGGAGGGGAGAAGGCTAGTGGGGTGTGGGGGGCACAGGTAATGGAGAGAAATGAGAAAGGCAGACAGGGAGGAAAGGAAAGAGGCTTGGACTCAAAGTATGAGGTGGTGTCCCTGAATGCACCAAATCTTGGAAACAAGATGGATGACTTGCAGGTGTTGGCATGGCCAGATTAATGGATATGGGGGCCGTACTCCAAGTCATATTTTGTGGCCCGGGGGTGGGGCCGAAAATGCCAACATCCCACTCTTCTGCAGTGCCAGGCCAGAAACACGGTAACAATCGGTACTCAAGCAGGGTGTGGTTTATAATACTATGTGTTATGCCACAAGACTTAACAGGTCACAAGCCCTTGATTATAAACACAGTTCAGAATGACCAATTACTGCACAAAGAAACATTTTATCAGTACAATATTAACATTTTGTATATTTCCACTTTTTAGTTACCTATAACTCATTTTGCTTTTCCCTTGTCACTACTGTACCTTGTAACTGTTTTCGTTATTAATAATTATGAATTATTAATTATGGATCCTCTTTTCTTCCCTCTCCTGAGACACACCTGGACATTAGACTTCAATTAGTGTGCCCTGCTTTCCAAGATATCAAATTCAAATTCCACATAAATAAATTAATAAAAATGGGGATTGTAGCTGCCATGATCTCCCTGCACATGCCTCCTTGAATACCTATTCTCTGCCAAAACCAAAAAAAGAAGCATGTATTGAAGCAGTTAATGGGGCTCACAGCTCCTTCCCATTATTTCCCTGCTCAAGACTCCTTTGAGCTCCAAACCTGAGAGATGCTCAAGCTCCTTGCCTCCGCAATGCATCTGCCGCAATCGCCCTCTGTGCAGCTATCTTTGTCCTCGATTCTATCTGTTCTCCCACTGTCTCCTCTCCTCCATCTCCATTCATTTATAGTTTGTGTTGTCAACTTAAAAGTTGTTTTGCTGCCAATGCCGAGTTGCCACATCCTTGCCCCTACTCCAAGTAACTGATGCCATAGCAGCTAAACAGAGTTGTGCCAAAAAGACTGAGCCTTAAGAACCCTGCAGGACCTGCAGGTGTTGACTGCAGTCACTTCAGAGATTGTTTCCTAAAGAAACCTGCTGCAACTTCCCAGTAATGTATATGACTGAAATCAAACTAAGCCAAAACTGTGCCAGCAAGAGCAAGTCCCACAAGTTAGTTCCCCTCAGGTGACTTATCAGCACCCCATGGTCCACTCAGTGCCAAACTCAAATCTTATTAAAGACTCATCAGTACACTACTCAGGTTACTGAACACTCACAGGCAGACCATGACCAGAGGCAACCACAGCTTAGTTTGTTACTCCAATGCAATAAAACTAGTTATTTCTGCAGCACAAATGGCTTGGACACTGCAGCACGCAGACTAGTCAGCACAACATACCTAGTGTGGCCTGAATGATGTGAATGCGAATGTGATGGGTCCAGTCTGTCATCTTGATTGTTTCCTCAAGATCACACAGGCAGCGGTGACATGACTCAGCCTTGCAGCACGGCCCAGCATGGGAGGACTCCTCACAGTCACAGCAGGACCAAAGGCCCAACTAGCAGCAGCACTGACTGACCCTAGCTAATGGCTACACTGAAAACACCAGCAGCACGTGACGCTGCACTGAAGTTGAATCTGACTCTGGGTGACCCCCTGTGGCCTGGTCAGACTCTCTCTCTCTCTCTCTCTCTCTCTCTACTTTTGTGTCTTTAGACCGAAACGCTCCTTCTTTGATAGACAAGACCAATCACCGGCACAGACGACTGACCGCCACAGCGCTCTCTCTCATTCTCCTCACCGCTGCCTGACCACACGCCCTGATGCCTCACCCTGTCTGTGTCCCTTCTTAGGTGGGGCCTCCAGATCTGGATGCAGTACTGGAGAATGAGGTCTTGTTGGTGTCCCATACAGGGGCAAAATGACCTCCCTCCCTTCTACTGGCGATGCCCTTCTCTATGCATCCAAGCATTCGATTAGCCTTTCCAACTGCCTTGTCACACTGCCTAGCCTCTTTTAAGTAATCGGAGATAACTCCAAGGTGTCTTGACCCGAAACATTCTACACAGTGTAGGAAAGCGGCAGCAAATTCAAACAGTGTTGGGCTACGTTGCCAAAGGGATTAGCAGCAGGCGAGAGAAGGTAATACTACCCTCGTACAGGTCATTGGTGAGGCCACATCTGGAGTACAGCGTATGATAACATAGAAACGTACATAGAAGCATAGAAGTTGTTGGCGGATAAGGACCACTTGGCCCACCTAGTCTGCCCTGTTTTCCCTACTTGTGGTTCCACCGCAGACTCTACTTGGTCTCCACTTTACAGCACCCCCTACCCGCCTCACTTCTGAGATTCCCTTGTGTCTGTCCCATGCTTTCTTTAATCATGTAACCATTTTAGCCCCCACCACCTCCACTGGGAGGCTGTTCCAAGCATCCACCACCCTTTCTGTGAAGAATTACTTCCTCATATTTCCTCTCATCCTTTTCCCTTCTAACTTCATAGTGTGACCTGTTGTCCTCTAGTATCTTCTTCTCTGGAAAGTGCTCCCTTCCTGTACCTTGCTTTTACCAATGAGATATATAAATGTTTCTAGCATATCCCCCTTCTTACTTACTTCTAGGGAATACATATTTAGTTCCTTAAACCTGTCTTCATAGGGCTTCGATACAGGCCCTGCACCATTTGGCTGCCCTCCTCTGTACCGCCTCCACCCTGTCCATGTCCTTTGAGGTGGGGCTTCCAGGACTGGGCACAGTACTCGAGGTGTGGTTTCACTAGTTATCTATACCGGGGTTAGTATTACCTCCCTCTTTCTACTAGTGATACCCCTGCCCATGCATCCGAGCATCTGGCTAGTCTTTCCCAGTGCCTTGTCACACTGTTTAGATACCTTCAGGTCATCAGAATGATCACCCCCGCAAGTCCCTTTTCCTGTTTTGTGACTGCTAGTACTTCTCCTCCCAGTTAATACATTGCCCCCTGGTATCTGTGTCCCAAATGCATGATTTTGCACTTTTTTTGCATTGAAGCCCAGCTGCCAAACCTGTGACCATTCTTCCAGCTTTTTTACATCTGCTCTCATTCTTTCCATCCCCCCCCAACCCACCAGGTGTTTCTAATCAGTTAGATTTTTATGTATTCCACGAAGAGACCCTATCTGGATACTGTTACCATTGCCTTAAAAAGACGTAAACCTTCTGGAGACAGTCCAAAGGAGTGCAGCGAAGATGATCAGTGACCAGCAGGGTAGGATGTGTGAGGAGAGACTGGAGGTCCTGAACATGTGCTCCCTAGAGGGAGCGGACGTGATTGAGACCTTCAAGTATTTGAAAGGAATAAAAAGGGTGGACAAGGAGAAGTCTCTTCAAGCTTACTGGGAACTGAAACACGAGGGAGCACATGTTTAGGAGAAAGGTTAGGAGGCACTTCTTCAAAGAGAGGGTTGTGGCGGGTTGGAATGTTCTTCCAGAGGAGGTGGTTTCATTTAGAACGGTGGGCAGCTTCAAGAGAGGATGGGATAGAGTTGAGGGGAAAATAAGGGTCAAGGGAGCAGATTGGGGGGGGGTGCAAGGGCAGGGTGTGTTGCTTTTGCTGAGGATCCTGCAGTATGTGCAGACTAGATTGACATACTGGCCTTATTTTTGCTGGCATTGTCGTATGTTCGAAAGGAGAGTTTGGATGGATTGGCCCCAGAAGCAAAAAGTATGTGAGTATTGCTCCACGTTGTTCTAGAAAAAGGTATTTTGCACCCATACAAGGGGATAGTGGTACGGCCCAAAGGTGTTCCAGCGGCATAAAACTCTGGGGACATGAACAGTCCAAGAACAGCAGTTATACCTCCTCAAGGGGATAACAACATAGTGAGATCTGTGTGGAAAGTTTGAGATTTCTTTACCTTATTTGTTTTTTGGCTAAAATTGTGCAACTCTGAGGCAGATTGGGGCTACCTGGTAACGGGTGATGCCTCAGAATTTAGAAATTCATGCCTCAAGCTAAGGCTTCCAAATTGTGTAACCTGTTGTTTATAACTCTTGGTGCGTTGCCTACAGTGCCAGTATGAGGACCACTTAGAGTGTGCAGGGTTTTAAATAATTGATTAGCAGTTTTTTTTTCTTCTTGGGACAATACTAACTGTTCGGAAAATATTTATATAGGTTTTCTAGAAGTGTTATGTTAAACACAGCGAGGCAGGTGCTATGCATTTTCACAATGTTTTAGCACTTTTATGAGCAAAATGCCAATCATTTTTTAGAGTTAAATAAAACCCTGGTGTGTTTTTTGTTACTTCAGGTCTGCAAAGAACCTATAGCCTGGTGTCTTAAGAAGAGATTAAAATATTATGTGGGCTTAGTTAGATGGGGTTGTGTGCTCCCTTCTCATCCACCCCAGTGTCTGCAACACAGTTACTCCTTTCTCCTGGTTCTTACGGATACATTCCTTTTTCCTCCAACAGGTAATTTTAGCAGAGGAAAGAGTTTCTTTGGCAGTAGTCAGTAATTTGGTAGCCAGATTTGTGCTTGCTGCACTGTGGGATTAGTGTGCAGTTCAGTTACTTTCTTTGTGTCCGGGGCAGTCTAGTTCCCAGTTTTTCAATGTTTTGTTAATGGTTTCTCTGGAATGTATCCAGTTTGGACAACTGAAGTCTGCGTGTGTTAGCATGGCACTCTGTACCTTTGTTTTCCTAGTGCTGTACCTTTTTGGTTACTGGTTGTGAACAACTTCCTTGTTTTCAGCACTTTTGTGCACTCCTCTAGATGTGGCAACTCATCTGAGAGCAGGGGGAGCACCCACAGTCATGGCGATGTCCAGCATGTAACTGTGATAGCAGCATGCACAATTGTGTTCTGGAGCTTAAGCCACAGAATGAATGACAGACACTCCAGCAGCCCTGTTTTGGGCTGGATCAGTGCTTTAAAGCACATATCTGTATGGCTGGATAGTGTCAGTAGAGGCATAATGAGGTCATTTACAGGTACAATCGGAACCCATTGTGGTTTTCTTGCCGTGTGAGTTACTAGGCAAGTAAGTGATTCTTCAGGTTTGACCCAAAGTATATGTTTAAAACAACGGCGCCCTATTAAGAACTGCTGTGTTCAGTTTTAACACTGGCACCATGGCTTATATCAGACATGTAGTGCTCAACAGTGTAAGACCTGCCGCAGAACTGCAAGACCATCACCAACAGGGCCGTGTTCTCATTGTAACGCAATCGAGTATATCTGTTTCAGTCCCCACCAACTGCCAAACCTATTGGTGTTTGGGGGTGCACGTGTGGTATTATTGACTGGCAGTAGTGAAGCAGAGTTGCACAAGAAAAAAACTTTCTTTTGCTTCTCTTAAATGGCATGCTTCCAGTACATTACCTGTAGATGTACCTGCAGACACCTGAACCAACAGCAGACCCCACTGGATGAGTGGCAAGGCAATTTTATTTCTAAGTCTCCCAATCCTGGAGGCTCTGGGCACTGACCACAAAGAAAACAAAATACAAACTACAGAAAACATTTGTGCAGTAGCATAATCTTTAAAACAACATTCTTAAAAACTTAAATATAAAATATTAAGTAGCTGAGAATAGAATATGGAAGATAGCTTAATCCTCAAAAGCCTGGCAGAATGGATGGGCCTTAAGCCTCTGTTTTAAAGACACTAATTGAGGGAGCCTCCCGGACTGCAGCTGGAAGCATGTTCCACAGGGTCGGCACAGAGACATTAAATGCTCTGTCACCAGAGGTCTTGAGCCGAACCCGGGGAACATCCAGGAGGCCCCTCGAAGCAGAGCGGAAGGAGTGGACAGAGGTTGCAGGTGACAGGAGCTCAGACAGGTAGCCTGGACCCAGCCCATATAGGCCTTATAGGTGAGTAAACCCACCTTGAAAAGGACCCTCCACCTGACCAGCAGCCAGTGCAGAGCACGCAGGACCGGAGTCTCGTAGCACGACTGAGATAGTCCCACCAGTAACCGGACTGCTGCGTTCTGCACCAGCTGCAGCCTATGGAGGGTCCCTCCTGTGACCCTGAAGTAAAGAGCATTATAGTAGTAGTCTGAAGGTCACAAAGGCATGTACTAGGGTTGGCAGATCTTAGGATGGAATGAGGGGCTTGATTTCGGTGATGTTCCGTAAGTGGTTAAAAAAAAAAAAACTCTTTACAACAGACTACACCTGATCTTTGAAGGTCAGTCTGCTGACCAGGATCATACCTAGATTTCGCACCTTTGGGGAAGCAACGCAGGCAGCAACCCATCACGCCTGTGACCCGGCTCGACCACCAGCACCTCTGTTTTCTGGGTTGAGTTGTAGCCAGCTGGAAGCCATCCAGTCATTGATTTTTTTAGCCAGACAGATGTTTAGCACATCAACTGCACCAGATATCCCAGGAGCAAATGACAGATACAGCTGGGTGTCATCTGCATAGCAGTGAAACTCCATGCTGTACTGTTGAATGATTTCGCCCAGGGGCAGCATATACACCGTGAACAGCTGGCGACAAGATCAAGCCCTGTGGAACTCCACAGGACAGAGGCATTGGAGAGGAGATATTACCCATCACTACTCACTGCATCCTGTCTGAGAGATAGGACTGCAATCATCTGATGGCAACACCGGTGAGTCCACAAAATTCACAGAGCCGATCGAGAAGCACAATGTGGTCCATGGTGTCAAACTGAAGAGAGCACAAGAACTGACCTGTCTCCTCCATCTCTATCTCTGAGTAAGTCATTATGCACCCTGACTAATGCAGTTTCTGTGCTGTCTAGCCTGAAACCCCGACTGAAATGGATCATAGATGTTAAAGGTCACAGGCCGATCCTCAAGCTGCTGTGCTACCCGTTTCTCAACAACCTTGCTCAAAAAAGGCAGGTTGGAGATAGGGCAATAATTTGCTAGGATGTCTGGGTTGAGGAAAGGTTTCTTTAGGAGGGGTCTGATGAGTGCCTCCTTCAGAGGAACTGGGAACACCCCCTCCACCATTGAACACCTGGCTGTCCTAGCGAACACTGGCCCAACAGCCTCGGCGCATCCCATCAAGAAATGTGTCTGGGTTGGGTCCAGTTCACAGCTTGTATGCTTCAGCTCTAAGATCACCTGAGTCACCTCAGACACCTCCACAGGTCTAAACTCTTCCCAGACAGGCAGAGTTCCTCTCCTCCCAACAGACGGCAACTGTAAGGCAGATGCCTATCTGACGGAATCCTTGACTGAATAGCCAACACCCTGTCAGAGAAGAACAGAGCAAATGCCTCACACAAGGCTGATGAAAAAGCTTAAGATATGCCAGATGAAGAAGCCTGTCCACAGTCCGAAAAAGATGAGCAGGTCTGTTCCTCCCTGCTGCAATCTCCCTGAACAGGAACTCTGCCTTCTTACGGAAGATTGCCTCCTGGTACTCACGATAGTAAGTACACAGGACCGGTTTGTCAGCATCTAGCCGGGACATTCTCCAGCAATGTTCCAACTTCCAACCCTTGATCTTCATCACCTTGAGATTCCCAACAAACCACGGGGATCTCAAGTGAGAAAATCTGGATCATATACAAACTGGTGCTATGGCATCCAGAGCCTGACACCACCTTATTATAGGTGGCCACTGCCTCACCTGGGCCAGTCGCACAAGCCTCCTCAACCCTAGATAGGTCTGTACAGCCAAAAGTACTTCAGGGTCTAACCCCTTAAGGGCTATAGCTAACCATCTCCACAGGGAAAGGACCATGGGGGGGGGGGGCCTAAACATGAACTCCACAGTGCAATGATCGGGACATAAAAACAGATCAGTCCTGGGGTTATCAACCCCAAGACCTAGCTGGAACACCGGATAGAGTGTGTGGCTGTGTTGGTGGGTCGCAAAAGCAACCGCTGTCAGACCTAGTGAAAACATTAACTGGAGGAGGTCATAACCGAAACACGAGGGTAGGAGGTCCATAAAGGCATGTCCAAGTGCCCCAGTGCATGGAAGCTTTGCTTACTTAGATTTGCAGGGGATTACCCATGTTGGTGCGCAAGCGATGTGGGTGCCATACATTAATGTCACCCGTCATCATCGCAAGTGAACATTGTGTTGTCACAAACTTACAGTGCCAAAGGACTGTACCTTAAGACTTGCCTTTTACAGGGGGCTTCGCCCCATGCACCCCCTGATGTGGGGGACTTTGCCCCCGACAGCCCCAAAGCTAAATATAATCGCCTCCAGATTTGGCATACTGTTAAGGGCAGAATGGTCCAGATGCCGAAAACGTTTGGAGTTCAGGACTGTAAAATCCAGAATGCCCCAGTCACTCACAACCTTGTTTCGGCACCCACATGACGGTGCCCTGCTAATGGACTATCATTTCCAGGCATCCCGTAATCTTGAGAGCATGAGGATCAGGATAAGAATGAGCATGATGGTTTGCCTGTCAGTGCAGCAGTAGTGCTGCCACTTGTGATGCTGGTTATCAGAGTTCGGGAGCTAGTTTGTCGTCTGGGGTTGGGTAGGGGAGGAGGATTGATTGTCCTAGATAACCCTGTCTTCTGGGCTGGTTTGTAGCAGCTGCTGTCCAACTGCCACCTGAGTGATCACAGGTGGGGCTTGGCAGTGAGATCATACACACAGACAGAGCTGAAATTGTGGTGCACTTGGTGTGCATTTGCGTCATTTTGCTCATGGCGAGTTGGCATGTCTGGGACCTGTTTGCCTCCAGGGAAAATAAGCTGAGGCTGTACCATGCCAGCGCCCCTCAGCAGGGCTCGCTGCAGGGGGATGCCTTCTCAAGGTGACCGGCGTCAGACGACGTTGGTATAAAGGGGCAGTCCCGGACGCCCGCCTGCCAGTCCTTTCTCGCCACAGGCCCGGAAGAGAGAGAAGCAGATATTTCCCTCAATGGAAAAGGAGCTGAAAAAGCCTAGGGGGATGGAGGGTGGGAAGGTATTACCTACTGCAAGAGCCTCTCTCGAAGATCTACTGTTACGGTAAGTTCTTACGTAACTGTACTATCTTACTTCGAGAGGGCTCTTGCAGTAGGTAATTACATATAGGACAGAATCCCAAGCAGTCTGGAACAAATGAAAGGCACCGGGAGGAGGAACTACTCCAAGAAGTAGCAAAACCTTGCAAACCTCAAGAGAGAAGGTTTCAGTCGGTTCAGTCCCAGGCAGCGGAGGTGTGCTTGGTCATTGTCACTGTCGCGTATATGAATGGCCAAGGAGGCATAAGGAACACAAGCATGCTCACTGAAGTAGGTGGAGGAAAAATACCCTGACAGCTATTAATCTAATAGGGAATATGCCCATATTCCAATATTTTTAAGTAGTTTTTGGTGGCCATGGGCAGAAGTGGTGGATGTCATGTCCCACTAGTGGAGCTTCAACAAAATGCATCTGCCTCCATCACCCCTGTTGCTGCCCTGGGCACTGCAGGATCCTGATTGCTCTGGAGTGGCCAAGAAGTCTGTTGTTCTATGCTGTGATCAACCTGCAACTTGAGTGCCACTCTGACTTTTGAGTCTCTGGAGCTGCTCAAACAGGACTTAACCCTTCATCTAAACCGAGGCGATGCAGCTGGTAGTCTGACTTGTATGTTGTCAGTTTTAATTACCTCCAGGAAGGAGAAAAGAGAAACATGAGAAGGACCAGTTTTAAGTGACTTGCAAAGCTAAGTGTCTGCTCTCGGAGCAGTGCTGGTTCCAGAAGTTGGTACATTTTGGGAATAAACACAGGTGTTGTTCATTTTATTCAGGTTGGTCAGTTGAACCTGTCCATCCTTCAAGCTCTAGTGTTGCTATGGGACTTGAACTCTGTGCAAGCCACCAGTTGAACCTGTTTTGTAGGTGCCACTTGATAGTCTTTCTGATTGGGTTTGCTGATTGACTGCGATTTGCTCGGCAGGGATGACTGGGGATCTCCAAGCTCTTTCACATAGGGAACCTTTATATGAGGCTGGATCAGCAAAACAATGCAAATTTTTATTTATGTAGCACCCATCCCCAGAGGCTCTGAGCACTGTAAAATAAATGCATCCCATCTAAAACCTCAATAAAATAAACAAACATACATATCATAATTATAAACAATTCATTAACTACATTAGAATTGTTTGCATAGCCAATAAGGTAAAATATAAAACAAAAGCTTCTTTAAATAGGTGGGACTTCAAACCCCTCTCAAAGGCTTATATCTAGGGGGGCCTCCCTCAAAGACCTTGGAAGCAAATTCCACAGGGTTGGAGTGGCAACCGCAAAAGCCCACTCTCCTGATGACTTTAAATGAGCCTTGGAACTGTCAGGAGGCCCACCTCAGTGGAATGGAGAAGGAGGGGGTCAAGTAAAGAGACAGAAGGTCTTGCAGATAGCTAGGGCCCAGTCCACGTAGGGCCCTGCGGGTTAACATGCCGACCTTGAAGGAAATCAGTCACCTGACCAGCAGCCAGTACAGATCACGTAGAACTGGGGTAATGTGACATGACCTGTGAAGGCCCATCAATAACCTGTCTGCAGTGTTCTGCACTAGCTGCAGGTGACACAAGGTCTCTACATTCAGTCCAAGGTAGAGGGTGATGCAGTAATCGAGCCTGGATGTCACAAAGGTATGTATTAGTGAGGGCAGGTCATCTGGCAGGAAAAAAAAGTTTAAGCTGGGCGATGTTCCTAAGGTGGTCAAAACCCTTTTTGGGCAATGGCCGACGCCTGAGCCTCCAGTGTCGGTTCAATGTCTAGGATCCCACCCAGATGTTTCACCTTAGAAGAGGTGGCAAGAATTGATCCCTCAAGTACAAGACACATTGTCTCTTCTGCTGACACAGCTACCTTCTGATGAGCATGCCGAACCACCAGTACTTCTGTCTTATCTGGGTTGCGCCTAAGCCAGTTGGAGGACATCCAGTGCTGGGCTTCGGCCAGGCAAGAATTAAATACAGAGAATGCATCTTGGGTTTCTGATGCAAGCAACATGAATAGCTGGGTATCGTCTGCATAGCAGTGGAAACAGAAAATGTTTTAATTTTTTTTAAACTTGATTGTTTTTAACAAAACATAGTTTATATGCAAGTATAGGATATTGGTCATCTAGAATGTACCATTGAGGGCGCCACTCCTCTGAATACACACACTTTATACATCCTTTACTTTTTGATACTTTTTTCGTCCCAGTATAAATTTATTACAT
Organism: Neoceratodus forsteri; assembly: GCA_016271365.2. Taxonomy (NCBI): domain Eukaryota; kingdom Metazoa; phylum Chordata; order Ceratodontiformes; family Ceratodontidae; genus Neoceratodus; species Neoceratodus forsteri. Next base: position 976,489,840 of record CM057449.1, on the reverse strand, counting down.
TAAATCACAGCTAATTCCAACATAAGCTGAGATTTAAGCCCATGAGTTGCATGGTTATAAAATGGAAAGACTCTAAACATTAAAAGTCCCGAACTTTTCCCACCTGCTGCAGAGGTGGATGAATGACAAGTACTGGACATGGTGCTTGTACTCCTCACCAGCCTTCTCAATTGCTCCCTCTGCCTCAGCCAATTTCCCCCTTATCTGGAAGACCGCCGTGGTCACACCTATACACAAAGGTGGGGACCATACCTCCCCCACCCGAACTACAGATGGATATTGAGGCCCCCAAAAAAAAAACTAGAAAATATTGTAGTAGACAAGCTAACAGACTGCCTTGCCAGACACAATCTCCTCTGTGCAGAGCAGCATGGCTTCCGCAGGGGGCATAGTACCTCCACTGCCTTCCTTGAATTTTCCAACTGTGTACACACAGCCCTTGATAAAGGGCTCCTCGTGGGTGCAGTTTACATCGACTTATCGAAAGCCTTCGATACCATCAGCCACCCACTTCTCATAGCCACCCTGTCCCTCTGGCCTGGTTCACCAACTACCTCACCTCCTGCTTGCAGTGTGTGAAAATTAATAGCACCCGCACCAGCAATCGGCAGGTCCACTCGGGAGTCCCACAGGGCTCGCTCCTCAGCCCACTGTGTTTTAGTCTGTACTTAAACATGCCCCCAGATCATGCTCTGAAAGAATACTCCTTTAAGCAGATGATGCGGTCCTCTTCTCATCCCACCAGGTCCCAGCCTACTTCCAAAGTGCCCTACAAACTCCTTCATCCAGGCTGAAGCCTGGTTCCTAGACTGAAGACTCGTAATCAGTCTAAAGAAGACTAAGCTCATGCTTTTTCTCACACAATCAAAACATGCACAAGGACCTCCCCCTTTTTTGGTCCTGTCCAGTACACTTCTTCCCTTGAACGAGTCAACACCTATAAATACCTTGGCATAACCTTTGACACTGCCCACTCCTTTCATGACCATATGCGCTTCTTGCATCTGCTATAAACTCATGTGTTGGCCTGCACTACTGCCACAAGAACTGCCTCTGCCCTGAAGCCCTGAGGCTGGCCATTACCTTCTCAGGCTTTCCCTAGTGGAATATGGCCGTCTAGTGTATGGTGCAGCAGACAAAACTGCACTGAACAGATTCAAAATGGCTCTAAACAAGGCCTGCCGGCTACTTACTGGTGCCAGCAGACTCGCCCACACCTGTACGCTATACGCACAGGCAGATTTACTCAACTTTGAGAGATTGCACTACCAAACTTGTCTCTTCGCCAAGAAAATAGTAGCTGGCTTAATGCCTCCCGGCCTGTCTACTGTACTCAGCCCCTCCGTCTCTACTGTCTCCACATGGAGCTCCCACAAAAGGTCCTTTCAAGTGCCCAGAGTCAGGATTTCACTGGCCCAAATGTCATTTCTTTTCGGAGCCCCATCTTGGATCAGCTCGCTTCCCTCTGTCTCCTCAATGCAAAGGATTGGCCCTTTCGAAACTGCCCTTGGGCGCCATTTGGTCGTCACCCACTGTTGTGACTGCGCAAAACTACTTTGACTCTACCTCACCAGGCCCCCTCAATTCTACTTATAATCGCTTATGTAAACTAAACTCATGCCATATGTTTCATGCATTGATGATTAGCTACCACATTGTATAGGATCATACCTTAAGCTCTGTGTACATATGTGTATAGAAAAAGTTGCATCTCCTTTTTGTCATGACTGAGACTGCTCTGTACCTGTGATTGTTTGTGTAACTGTCTTTGTATCTTGACAAGGAGCTTTTGTAAATGAGTCCTTGACGTAAAAGTTTGCAATTCCGATAACATTAAATAAAAAATAAAATACCATGCTTAACTCTGGCAATGTTTTATAACTTCTTTGCACCTTCAGTGCACCACAGTGGTAAACAAGTTATCATGATAAAGCCAGCATTTCTACGTTGCTTGAACATAGTGATCTATTAATATTGTGGGATACTTGTTTAACCCCCTCAAAAAAAAAAAGTACAAGAAATATGCATCTCCCCCACTTAAACTGGCTTATGTTCCAATTTAACATTATATCTAGCTACCAGTATCTAACACAGTCAGACAGCTTTACTAACAACAATGGAGAAATGGTTCAATGCAAGTCCAGCTAAAAGAATTGGGTAAACGGACAAACACCCATACAGATATCACACTGACTGGCAAAGCATAGGGAAACAAGTTTAGATTTTTAAACTTTCTGCCTTGCCCAGAAATTGTGCCACCACCCATCCACCTACATGTTTCCCCAGACTTCCCCTTTAAATTTATCTGGGAAATGGTCAATCAGGTTTCATCTTCTTCTTCCAAATCTTCCCACATGGACCTCAGAGTTTCAGGGTGAGCATACTTTTGAGCCCATTTCAAAGCTTAGGCAGGATCAGAAAATGGGTAAATCATTCCCTCATGTGCAATACTCAGCTGAGCTGGAAAGATAACTCCATGCGAGATGTGGGCCTCCTGGATTACAGCCCGCACTCTGAATTTTTTTTTTTTTTTTTTAAGTTTTTGCCTTGTGGCAAAGCTGATGTCAGGGTAAAGATGTATTTGTTGCCCATCTTGCAAAAAACGGTCCCTTCTGCCTTGCTGTTGCCAACAAGTGATCCTGGGTTCCCATGCCATCCATGACAAGAATGGTCTGGTGCTTCTGAATCGATCCGACGACCTCATGGCGTGATCCGATAGGCCTTTAGTACAGCCCAAACTTTGAAGACCTCCACACCGAGTTGTTGTATCAGCGAGTCTTGTAAAAATAACAGAAGGTAGTCTCCTTCTGGCATTCCCAGAAGGCAAATATTGGTGGCCCAAATCTGGTTCTCGAGCATTTCTAATCTAGATTTAAAATGGTTGCTGTCTTTTAAGCATAGTAGAGACAGCACCCATTGCTGCATCAGCCTTCTTAGTAGTTTCAGCGGATGCCGTTTGAATAGTGTCCATTGTCATCTCCAAGGTGGCCACTCTGTTCGTTAGGCCATCAAACTTGTCTGATAATCTAGCCACCATGCTGATCAATCTGTATTTTCTGCATGATTGTCTGGAGGGTTTCTTTTCCAGTTTCAGATGGGGGTTCATCAGTGCAGCCATGTGCCAACCTCATATTTGGGGCTGCAGGAGCATTTTTTTGATTTAGATTCCAATCCCTGCTGCTTTTCCTTCAGTTTCCCACATTGATCTTTTTTGTTTTGTTTTGTGAACTGTTTTCCCCTGCTCAAGGGCCCAACTGGGATCTCCCTCAGAGGTGACTCTGGAGTGTTGGCCTTTCTCCCACCTGGCCTGGGAGACACTCTCTACCTAGGTGGGCCATTCTCCTACCCACTCATTCTGCCGACTCCCCTCTTTCCTGCTACCCTCATTCTAACGTGCACCTTGCCTCTCCTCTCTTCTTGCTAACTAACTTCCTCCCATAGTAGGCTCCAGGTCCCTGCTCGGCACTCTTCTCTCTCCCATGATCTAGCCTCCTTATGACTACACCTTTAGCACTTATGACAAAAGAACTGCTGCCCATCAAGTTCTTGCCTCCTTGCGTATAGTATTAGTTAAATATTTTGCAGACCATCATCCTCTGCTCCCTACTTGATTCACTCTATATCCTGTAGAATCTCAAGTTGTTCATTTAACAACCTGTCAGCCTAGCCTGCTTTAAATTATGTCTGTATATTTTTACTTATGTACTCCGTTATTGTAATTTATGTAACCTCTATAACCTGATGTACTCATGTCTTTCTAGGCATGGAACCACCTTGTATCTGCTTATCTACTTGTAACCATTGTAAATGATGTAATGCCCATGTATTACTACAACGTGGAACTTCTGTAAAAGAGCCTTTGGCTCAAAGGTACTTCCTAGAAATAAATAAATTATATACTCCCTGAGGCGGTGCCACTGCACGTGCCTTGGCACCCCTTCTCAGACTCCAGACTGCAGGCATTGAGATGGGAGAGGAGCTGGAGGCCCTGAGTGAGCAGAGTCTGGCATTGGGCATGGGGGCCGACTAGCAGGTCCCGTCTTGGTCCTTCTGGGGGCTGGAGATTTTTCTGGTTGCTCCCTGGGGTGAGAATGTGCAGTGACGCCCTGCACGCTACAGTTGTACTTCTGCACTCATGCATAAGGCGTCTGCTGACACCCATCCCCATAGGAGTGTACCATAGGTTAAGCTGCCCCTAGTCTCCACTCAGGAGCCGCTATTACTGTGGTGAGTGTTACCCACCCACCCACCCCAGGAGGACAGCAGTCCTCCGGACACTCAATCCTCTCTTGCCCCTGCCAACCTGAGCTTGTTCCTGAACCTGGGTTGCTGGCATGGCACGGGGTGTGGTGTCCAGTGCCTCAACCCTCCGGGCCACTGGGCCGGCCCCCCATGTTGATCTTGAGGGTCTCCGCTTTCTGAAACTGAATTATCTGAGTTGTTAGCCTCCGAAAATTTTAGAAATTTTAGCAAAAATAACAAAGGATATAACAGAGCGTTAATATCTGGCAGCCATCTTGCTTGGACTCCACAGTGCTCCCTCGGAAACCCAAATTGTAATGCTGAATGATATCCCCCAGGGGTTGGGTAGCATGTACACAGGGAATAGCACGGGCAAAAGGATCAAATCGTGGGGAACTCCACAGGACAGGGGCTGCAGGCGGGAAGAGTATGTTCCCATTACCACCCTTTGTGACCTGCCTGAGAGAAAGGACTGAAACCAGCTGATAACGGTGCTAGCATGTTCACAACATTCCCCAAGGCCATACAGTAATATGTCATGATCCACGATGTACTGAAGAGAGAGAACATCAAGGAGAACAAGAACTGATCATTAACCTCTGTCCCTCACCCTGGGGAGATCATTTTGCACCCTTACAAGCACAGTCTGCATACTGTGCCTGGCTCTGAAACCAGACTGGAATGGCTCACAGATGTTATAGACAGTAAATTGTGCCTCGAGCTCAACAGCTACTACTTTCTCGATAACCTTCCCCAAAAAGGGAAGGTTAGAGATGGGTCTGCAGTTTGCCTGGCAGTCTAGGTCCAAATGATGTTTTATTCAAGAGGGGTTTCACCAGTGTCTCTTTCATAGTTTGAGGGAGAAACTCCCTCGAAGGAGTACAGGACTATCTCAGTGAACACTGGACCAGTGGATGCCACACATCCCGCCAGGGTCCAGATCACAGCATGTAGGCCTCAGCATTGGGATCACATCACCTTCCACCCCCACTGGATCAGACTCACTCCAGACCAACAGCTGCTCTCTAAGTCAGAGCCCTGTTACTGCATGCTAGGTTTGGTACCCCCAGGACGATATCTGTGCTGATGGAGGAAACTTTGTCAGTGAAGAACGGAGCAGACTAGTCAAATCTAGCAGATGAAAAAGCTCTAACAGGTTGGGTGAAGTATTCTGTTCACAGTCTGGAAGAGCTGAGATGTTCTGCTGTTCCCTTCGACAATCTCCCTAGACAGGAACTCTGCCTTTTTATGGGAGATTGTTCTTTGATAATCTGTCTGAGAGATAAATGCCAGTTTGTCCACCTCTGTCTGGGATAGACACCAGCGGCGCTCCTTTGGTCTTCATCTCCCCGAGTTCTCGATCAAACCTTGGGGATCTTGGGTGAGGAGGCCTGGGTCATACATGAACCAGTACGACAGAATCAAGGGCTGAGGCAACGGCCCTGTTATAGGCCATTACTGCTTCCCCTGGTCCTGTCTCACAAGCAGTCATCACACTCGATAGGTCCAACACTGCCTGAAGTCCTGATGGGTTCAGGCCCAAAGGACAAGGTAGTCCCATGGACGGTGCCTTCTTTTGTTTCCAGGATCTCCACAACACTTTAATGTGACTGTGGAAATGGGTCCTAACGCACCAAAAACTGGCCAGTGGAAAATCATGCACACAAGTGCCTGCAGTCTGGGAAACAAGATCCCAGACCTGCAGGTAACCTTGACAGAGGCTAAACTGGACATAGTAGCCATTAACGAGACATGGTTCACCAGTAAGCACACTTGGGAGACGTCGGTACCCGGCTATGTACTGTTCAGAAGAGACCGAGGTGCAAAAAAGGGGGGGAGGGGAGTAGCCCTTTTTCAAAGAAAATGTCAAAGCTGCAGAAATTCAGAATACACAGAAGGAGCCAGAAGAACTGTGGGTCACCCTGGAAACAGGAAATGGGACAGCCATATGAACTGGGGTTGTCTACAGGCCTCCAGACCAGGGGGAGGACATACACACATTACTGTTAGAAGCTATACAAAACATGACAGCTAAAGGGGAGGTTCTGATAATGGGAAACTTCAACATGCCAGATACAAATTGGTCAGTACCAGCAGGAACATCCCCCAGAACTAGACATAGTAGATTCCCTGCAGGGTGAGGGCCTCAAACAACTGGTACAACAACCCACAAGACAGAGGGCTATCCTAGCTCTAGTACTGACTAACGAGGATAGGATCACAGATCTCCAGGTAGGTCATCTGGGGGCCAGTGACCATCACATGATATGGTTCAGTTTGGCCACTAGAACTAAATCGTCCAATTCCAAGAAAAAATATGGGACTTCAGAGGAGCTGACTATGATAAGATGGCCAACAGAGTTAAGCTAGCCCTGGCAAGAAGAAATACAGGCGAGGGGTACAGGAAAAATGGGAAAGCATTAAGGATGCAATACTTGAAGCAACATCCCATTGTGTTTGGGAGAAAAGCAAGAGCAAAAGAAGGAGGAAACCACTTTGGTTCTCAGAAATAGCAGCAGAAAAGGTTGGAGCCAAAATGTTGGCCTTCAGGAAATATAAGGGAATGCAGTGTGGTGAAGATAGGGAGGCATACCAAACATCTATAAGGGAAGCAGGAAAGACAGGAAAAGGCCCAAACTGAGGAAACACTAGCACGGACAGTAAAAGAAGGGGATGAGACGTTCTATAGATACATTAGTGAAAGGAGAAAGTCCATGGGGGGTATTGCTAAGATCAAAGGGGATAAGGGGGAGTGTGTGGAGGAGGACCAAGGAAAAGCATCTATCCAAAATAGATACTTCTGCTCAGTATTTACTGAGGAGAAAGTAGGGCAGGGCCCACAGCTCAGCACCATGGACACGGGGGAGGGAGGTGTGCACAAGTCCCTTCACAAAAGAAGGGGTCCTACAAGAGCTCGCTAAGCTTGGGGTGGACAAGGCAATGGGACCGGATGGCATACATCTCGGGGTACTAAAGGAGCTAAGGGTGGAACTAGCAGAGCCATTATCAGAGCTGTTTAGTGAGTCTCTGAGCATAGGAGAGGTCCCAGAATACTGGAGAAGGGCTCATGTGATCCTGCTCCACGAGAGTGGTAGCAGGGAGGAGGCAGAGAACTACAGACCAGTTAGTCTTACCTCAGTAGTGGGTAAGATTATGGAGGCACTCCTTAAGGAAAGGATAGTGCAACACCTGGAATCCATAGGAGCACAGGATCCAAGACCGCATGGGTTTACAAAAAGGATGGTCCTGTCAAACTAATCTCATACATTTCTTTGACTGGGTAACCAGAATGGTGGACCAAGGGGGTGCAGTTGATGTCGCCTACCTTGACTTCAGCAAAGCTTTCAATACTGTTCCACATAGAAGATTGATTCATAAGCTGAGTAGACTCAAGGTGGGTCAAAAGTTTGTCAGCTGGGTGGCAAACTGGTTGGTGGGCAGAACACAGAGACTGGTGGTAAATGGTATACAGTCAGAACAGATGCAAGTCACAAGTGGGGTACCTCAGGGATCAGTCCTGGGGCCAATCCTCTCTTCAATGTCTTCATCCGTGACATTGCAGATGGACTGGAGAGTAAGAGTCATCTGTTTGCAGATGACACCAAGATCTGCAACAGAGTAGATGATCCAGATGGGATGGGCAGAATGAGAAGAGATCTGGATAAACTGGCAGAATGGTCAGAAGAGAGGCAGCTGTGGTTTAACACAAAAGTGCAAGATCATGCACATAGGGAAGAGAAACCCTGAAGCCACCTATAGGATGGGAGGGGAGTTGCTGGCAATCACAAGGAAGAAAGAGACTTGAGCATCGTCATCACAGATGACCTGAAATCATCCAAGCAGACCACTAAAGCAGTAGGTAAGGCTAGGGGGATGTTGGGGTGTATTAGCAGGGGTATCACAAGTCATAAGAGGGAGGTAATAATCCCTGTTTACAAGAAACTGGCTAGGCCCCATCTGGAGTACTGCATGCATTACTGGAGGCCGCACCTGCACAAGGACATTAACAAAATGGAGGGAGTCCATAGAAAGGCAACCAAAATGGTGCAGGGACTGCATCAGAAAACATATGAGGACAGATTAACAGAGCTCAGTATGTGTACCCTAGATCAAAGGAGGGAGAGGGGTGATATGATAGAAACAATAAAATATCTTAAGGGCATTAACAAGGTGAAAGTCTAACATGTTTCAATATAAGAAAAATAGCAGGACAAGAGGACACAGCATGAGATTAGAGGGAGGCCGATTAAGGGGTAATGTGAGGAAGTTCTTTTTCACAGAAAGGGTGGTGGATGCATGGAACGGCCTACCTCAGGAAGTGGTGGATATGAATGCAGTGCAGGGCTTCAAACAGGCAAGGAATAGGCATAAGAAAGCAATACAAATGAGTGTGAAGAGATAGGCCATTCACAGAGTAAAGGCCTATGGCACCCAAGGCAGAAAAAATGGTCAGACTGGATGGGCCTTGTGGTCCTTATCTGCCGTCAGCGTCTGTTTCTATGTTTGTTCTTGTGTCCTAAACTTGCATATCTAAAGGAAAACTAGTTTAAGAAATTGTATTTGCACATGGCAGTTTTGATATGCTTACAGAGATGTGAGGAATTCAGGAAGAGAATAGGCCTTGTTGCCCTGATTGGGGTGACGAGAGGATCCAGAAGGCATCTAAGACCATCTTAGCTAGGTGGGTAAGATCCCTACATCTCGGAAGCATATGTGGAGGAAAAGGAAAAAGGCACCCATTCTGACCAGAGCACATTCCACCAGGGTTCTTGCTGCATTCTGGATGCAAAAAAGCAGATACTCTCATGTCTGACCTCAGCAAAGTGACCATGAGGTCCTCCATTCATACATTTGCAAAGCACTACAGGCTTTAATGTTGAGAGCCCCACCGATATGGCCTTTGGGTGCAGTGTGTTGCAGGCAGTGGTTAGCAGATTAATTAATTAGCTACCCTTATGTGTCATATAGGACAATCTTCTCCCCACCCTATTTCAGATAGGTACTGCTTTTTAGAATCCATATTTAAAAAATACCTTTCCCATTGACAATGTGGAGCAACACAGAAAGGGGAAATTCTATCCATACGTTAATCTCCTTTTCTGATAGCTTAAGTGTTGCCAGTGGGTCTTCTCCCTGGAGCCTTAAGTTCCTCTGAAGAATATTGCCCTATCTTTGGGGGACCTGTATGGCTTCACCTGCACCTATTATTGGAAAGGAATGTAATTGTTTAACAGAAGTGTTGTATCATTTTCAAGAGGTTCTTGAGCAGGCTGGACAGAAGAAAATGACTTGAATAGTCAACATGGTTAGGCGGCTGTCATCCAGGATAAGGTAGGCTGGGCGTATTTATTATCTATCCAGAATTTATGCTGCATGTTATGATGGAGAGCTTCTCTGGGTATATGGACATAGTCCAGTTTTTTTTTTTTGGTTTTCTTCTGGGAACCGCATGGCCATATGTGGACTGGTATAATTGTCATTCTTGGATTGTGCGTGTACCTAGGGTTCTGTGCTGCTGTAACTGCTTTGGGCTGTACCACTATCCCCTAGTAGATGTGCACATTATTCATGTATACAAAATACCTTCCCCAATGAACATGTTAAAGTTAACAGATATGGAGATTACACTAAGTACTGTATAGGTGGAATCTCCCCTTTAAAAAAACATCTAATGATTCAGGTTAGTTCAGTTAGTTTTATGTTACACAAAATATTTTAGACAGAGCTTATTTTTAAAAGTATTCAGAGTCTGGCCATTAGAATTATGGGGCAGAGGAGTTAACACGGGTCAAGCTTAACTTTTTTTTTGCACTGATTCAACTGGGAAGGTGGTACCAGTTTACGTCGGGCACCCCAAGATTTACACTGGCAGCTATAATGGGGATTACTGGGAAGAGAAGGACTCCCTCTCCCCACATCTTTCCAGTTGCTCCCTGTTTTCCAATGGTACCTCCTCCCTCTTCTTGTCCCCATAAGCCCTCACTGTTGTCTAGTGGAAACCTATCACCCTCTCTGCCTCCCCATACATTCTGCCTTGTGTCCAGTAGCAACCCCAACCCCACACTAGTCCCTGACAGTGACTGAAAGAAATCCTCCACTCCCCTTCTCGTCTGGCCACCATCTAACTCTCACAACAGTAGAATTCTCCCTCCCCATGTCTCCTTAGTCAGCAAGTTGTCAAAAGTTCTAAAGTATGTGAATGAACTCTTTAATGAAGCATTCCGCCTGTAGTTCTTAACAGTCTCAATGTAGGTCTCAAATGCCAGCAGTCTCTCCTAGCAGTGTGTTGCAATAACACTTCAGAGAGAGAGATTGCTGGCATTTGAGCCTGGCTGTGAGACTAATATACTATAAGCAGTGTGCTTTTCTAAGGATTTTATTTGCATACTTTTGAAATTTTGGTGAGTTGCTGACTAAGGGGACATGGGAGAGGAGGGTTGTAGAGGAGGGTTGTGAGGCTGGTGTGGGTGGGTGGAGGGTTGTACTATTTATTTTTTATTTTTTTACACTAGCCCCAACAGGCAAGCCAGGGGGAAATCTCACTGGCCCCAGGCAGTTTGCACTATGCCCCAGCTAGTAAATTAATATTAAGCGTGAACCCTGAGTTAAGTGTGTGGCCATCTGTGGACTGGTGTAACTGTCATTCTCAGAATGTTTGTCCCTAGAGTTCTCTACTGTGAAACAGCTGTGAGCTGTGCACCTATCCCCTAGTAGGAGTGCACATTATCCATGTGTGCAAAATACCTTCCTCATAGACCACACTAGAGCTAACTGAAAAGGGAATTCAAACAACATGAAGTCTTGTTGTATTCTTACCATTGCAGTTAGCCCCAGCCTTTAAACTGCCCCGGAGAACAAAGAGTTAACTTTCTATGCAGAGCATAGAATACTGAGCTCGAGCTCAGTTGAAGTCTCTGTCTGGATCCCTTTGAAATCCAACCGTCAGATTCTTTACTCCGCCTCACTGAACAGTCGCTCCGGAGATTTCTCCTTCAGCTCGGTTCGAAAGTCTGTTAAAGTCTCGTTTTTTTTTTTGTCGGGTTTTTACCGAATTTATTTCCACAGTCGGTTCAGTCTCTGTCTGTGGTACTGTGAGTACTGCATAGGTTTTGTTCTGTTTTTCTGTATGGAAATTGTAAAGTGTTGGATCGGTTCGGTTGAACCGATCATTTATATTGAATCCTTGTGTTTTACTTTAGAGTGTAGTTACCGGTTCTTATCAGTGCTAAAAAAAAAAAAAAGTGTTTTGAACTGTGTTTTCCAACACCCGTGACACGGTTAGGAACCGATAAGGGAATCTTGCCTGGCGGTTGCCATAAAAAGGGTAAGTTTGGTTAAGTAGCCATGTCTGAGAAACCCAAGAAAAAAAACGGGCCCACTGGGTTTCAGCGCTGCAGTGAGTGTGGGGAAGTCTTTGCTAAGGCCAACCCCCACCACCTGTGTTTATTGTCTGGGGTTTGAACACCTCGATTCAGACTGCCAAATTTGTAAAAATTTTCCTAAATCTATCCTTGAAAAGAGATTAGGTAGACTGAGGGAAAAGGAGGCAGAGAAGTCCACTGACCCTGATGGCCAGCCCGGTTCTGTTCCGAACGAACCAGAAGGAGTGCCCTCTGACAAGGGTGATACTTTTTCGGGCAAGAGGAGAGCCGATCCTGAGGGGTCTGTTCCTACAAAAAGGAAATGCAAAGAAATATCGACCGGTTCGGATCCAGAGGTTCTTGTTCCGACCGACGAGGAAATGGCCAGAGCGATTCAAATTGTGGAATTGCTTCACCCAGTTCCAACCGATCCGGCACCTTTTCGCAGGGGTTCGGTTCGGTCAGTTCCCCCAGTTCAAGATTATACCCCTGAAGATTTTTATGAACCGGAGTTTGTGGAGGAGGGGGAGTTTGAAGATGGTGGTGGTGATGATGAAAGTCTGGATGTGCCTGTGGAACAGGACATCTCCCCAGACAGACCTTCTGGTGTATCCCCTTCTAGGCTTTCTGAGTCCCCTTCCCATTTTTTGTTTTACAGAAAAGTGGCTGAAACCCTCCAACTTCCTATGGAGGAAGCAATGGAGGATCAGGAGGAGCCTGATTATGTGGAAATGATGGACATCCCAGAGTCCAGGAGACTGTCTGTTCCCCTTCACAAATCCTTTGGGAAACTGACACAAAAATTCCTGAAGTCTCTCAATTCTGTACCCCCTATTGACAGAAGGATGGACAAGAGGTACACACTATCAGGCTCACATACGGAGTTTTTATGCCAGCAATGCAGCCATTTTGGGGTAGTGCAGGCTGCTGCCTGTGACAAGGCAGACATTCCCTTGGCTTCACACCCCTCAGATAAAGACTCCAGGAAGATTGATGCCATGGCAAAAAAACAGTACATGGCATCTTCCTTGGGACTTCGGCAGGCAAATTATATGGCCTATAGAGCCAGGTATCGGAAGTCCAGGTGGGACACTGTACTGGCACTGGCTAAAACAGGCCTCCCCCAGCTAGCCAAGGAGCTGGAGGAGGTGGCTGCAGATGGGATTGAGACATCAAAAGTTCAGTTTCATGCTGCTGTGGACTCCAGTGGTGTCATAAAGAGTCATGGCTACATCTGTGGCTCTTCGGAGAATGACTTGGCTCAGATGTACTAGCCTTCCACAGGATACCCAGGCTAAGGCCATGGTTTTTCCTATAGTGGGTAATTCTCTGTTTGGGGAGCAGACAGAGAATTACATGAAGAAAATGGATGAGTACAGGACCACTTACAGGAGTGCTCAGGCCAAAGAGAGGCAGGCAACTCCTCAAAGGCAGCAGTCTAGGGGCAGGGGCTGGCCTTTTCATAGGCCTTTCTACCAGCCACAGGCCTCTTCTTCCTTTTCACAGAGGGGGGTTCTTCAGAGGGAGAGCAGAAGGGGGATGAGCAGGGCTGCATGCACTCCTCAGCCTAAGGCCCCTGCCAAGCAGACACCCTGATGGGCCTGCCCGGATCGAGACTCCTATTCCAGTAGGGGGCAGGCTAACTTACTTCGTCCAGGACTGGATGTCTATTACATCAGACAAGTGGGTCCTGGAAGTAGTAGGCCAAGGACTGGTTCTCAGCTTCAAAAAATTTCCGAAGATGAGAGCCAGATCTTTTCCACCTGCAGGTCTCTCAGAAACCCTTGCCCTAGAGGCAGAGGTTTCATCTCTGCTGGCTTTAAGAGCCATAGAGAGAGTACCTACCCTACACTGGGGCAAAGGTCCGTACTCCAGGTACTTCCTTACCCCAAAAAAGACTGGAGTGGTGACCCATACTAGATCTAAGATACCTGAACAAACATCTTTTAAAACCAAAGTTCAAGATGGTAACTCTGAGAATAATCCTTCTCTCTCTAAGGCCAGGGGACTGGCTAGCCTCCCTGGACCTCAAAGATGCCTATTTTCACATTCCTATCGGGTGCTCCCACAGAACGTACTCAGCCCCAAGGGTCTTCACAAAGTGCCTGGCAGTAGTAGTTGCCTTTCTAAAGAGGCAAAAGATTTCCATTTTTCCATATCTGGACGACTGGCTCATAGTGGGCCAGTCTCCAGACCAAGTCAAGTCAGACCTGCAAGTGACCCAGCAAGTGCTTACTTCTCTAGGATTTCTTCTCAACCTTCTCAAGTCAGTTCTCGAGCCAGTGCAGCTCCTTGCCTTTATAGGGGCAGAGCTGGATACTGTCAAAGCAAGAGCCTTTCTTCCCCTGGAAAGGGCAAGAGTTCTTGTAGAACTGGCTTCTTCCTTCAGCCTTCGGGTGTCTCAACCAGCAAGGCATTTCCTTCAGCTCTTGGGCCACATGGGTTCCTCTACAGCAGTGGTACAAAGGGCAAGATTCCAGATAAGGGACATTCAGTTCCATCTGAGGGCCTTTTTGGTCCCAAAAGAAGGATTCCCTTACCAAACTGATCCCAGTGACGTGGACCCTGATCCAAGCCCTTCAGTGGTGGCAGGATCAGGACAATCTAAGGCAAGGGGTCCCATTTGCCACTCAGTCTCATTCAGTGGTCCTTACCACGGATGCTTCCCTCCTGGGCTGGGAAGCCCATCTGGGGGCCCTCACTGCCCAGGGACTGTGGTCCCCTCAGGAATCTCTTCTCCATATCAACCTCCTGGAACTCATGGCAGTTTTTCTGGCCCTGCAAGCTTTCTCTCTGTCAGTGCAGAACAAGGTGGTTCAAGTCAGAACAGACAACACCACCACCATGTGATACATCAACAAGCAGGGAGGCACGCGGTCTACGGCCTTGTGCACAGAAGCCATGAAGTTGTGGTCCCTGGCTTATTCCCTGCAAACCTCTCTGATAGCAGTCCACATTCGGGGGAAGGACAATTTGCTAGCAGATGCACTGAGTAGGATTTCACAGGGCCATCACGAATGGTCCATGGACCCTCTGGTCTTGAAGGTGATTTTTTTTTTAAGGTGGGGCAATCCAGCGATCTCTTTGCAGCCCCAGACAATCTCCAACTTCCTCTTTTGTTGCAGACCCCCAGTCTTGGGCACAGTCCCTCTGGATGCTCTGATTCTGAACTGAGAAGGAGAATTTCTGTATGCTTTTCCTCCCTTTCCTCTACTGTTCAACGTTTTAGTCAAGATAGTCACGACCTTGCAAAGTGATTCCAATTGCTCCAGATTGGGCCAGACAGCCTTGGTACCCCCTGTTACTGTCCCTAGTAGTCCATCTTCCCCTGTCTCTTCCCAGGAATTACAACCTGATTAACCTTCTCTCAGGGTAGGATTTGGTACCCCAATCTTCAGTCTGTCAATCTCAAGGCATGGCTCTTGAAGAGTTAGAGTACGCAGATTTGCATCTGTCTCAGGGGGTTCTGGACATCCTCAAAGCCTCTCGAAAGCCCGCCACTAGAAAGACCTATAACTCCAAATGGAAGAGATTCAGCATTTGCTCTAAACAGCATATTTCCCCAGACACTGCTGAATTGCCTACATTTCTGGATTATATGGTCCATCTTAATGGCCTAGGCCTCAGACCAGCTACTCTCAAAGTACACTTGTCAGCTGTCTCTGCTTTTCTGTCAGTGGGGAAGTCTTCCTCACTATCGTCTCATCCTGTGTTTTGTAAATTTTTCAAAGGATTGCTTCATACCAATCCTCCATTCAAAGACCCTGCCCCTGCCTGGGATTTAAATGTTTGTATTGCTCAATTGACGCAACCTCCCTTTGAGCCTATGTCCTCAGTAGAGCTTGAGTACTTGACTTGGAAAACTGTGTTTTTAGTAGCCATTACCTCTGCCAGATGTATCGGTGAACTGCAAGCCCTGTCAGTGGAACCTGATTATCTCCTTTCATAGGGATAAAGTGGTCCATAGAACCAATAGAAGGTTCTTGCCCAAAGTGGTTTCAGATTTTCACCTGAACCAGTCTGTCTCTTCCTGTTTTCTTCACTGATGATTCCTCTTCAGGAGACAGGAGGCTACACAGTTTAGATGTTAAAAGGGCCCTTAGCTATTATACAGAGCGTACCAAGGGTCACAGGTTTGATTCCCTCCAGCTGTTCCTCACTTATGGAGAAATGGGGAAGGGCAAACCTGCCACTAAGAACTATTGCCAGGTGGATTTTATCTTGTATACAATTCTGTTATGAGAAACTAGGAAAAATTCCACCCTCAGGCCTGAGGGCTCACTCCACCAGAGGTACAGCTGCTTCCCTGGCTGCTGCCAGGGATATTCCTCTCTTAGAAATTTGTCAAGCAGTCACCTGGAAAACGGTCCATACCTTTACCAAGCATTACTGTCTAGATATCCAGGCTAGGAGTGATGCTCGGTTTGGCACAGCAGTACTTCAGAGCCTATTCCCAAAGTAGATTCTGTTCCTCCTCCATGGAGGTACTGCTTGGTAGTCTGCAATAGTCAGAATACAGCAAGACTTCATGTTTGAAGAAAAAAATTACTCACCTTAGTAATTGTTTCTTCTAATGGAGTCTTGCTGTATTCTGACCTGCCTCCCCTCTCAGAGCCTGTTTTTGGGAAGTGGGTGGGCAGGTGCAGGGGTGCTCCTTTTACACCCTTTTCTTTTTGTTTGGGTGTTTTATCTTTATTCTTATTTGGATTGGTTTTTGATTTTGGGTTTACTGACTTGAGTTTTCCTTTGGGGATCCAAAACTTTTTGTTGCTAGTTGGCTAGTAAAAATGTTACAATTTCCACATAGAATAGTTAGTGAGTTTTTGCTCGTAAGAATCTGATGGTTGTATTTCAAAGGGCTCCAGACAGACCTTAACCGAGCTCGAGCTCAGCATTCTATGCTCTGCGTAGAAAGTTAACCCTTTGTTCTCCGGGGCAGTTTAAAGGCTGGGGTTAACTGTAATAGTCAGAATACAGCAAGACTCCATTAGAAGAAACATAATTACTAAGGTGAGTATTTTTTTCTTATGGTCAGTATAGATGGAATTTCCCCTTTAACACCAAAAAAAAAATAAAATAAATTAGGTTGGTCTAATGAGTGTTTCTGAAATAGGCATGAAAAGGGAAGCGTTAGTACCACAGTGCATGAGTAAATACAGTATTACCTGACAAGACATGCAAGGAGAGAATGTTTAATAAATATATATTCAGTATAACTTTGGAGTGAAGCACTAATGGGGCCGCAAGCCCATGCCAATAGTATTAGGCTACAAACTGATTGAAATTAGGTTCTGAAGTTCAGGGCTGGGGAAATTATTCACAGGCCCGCAGACATTCCTTTGACCCAACTTGTGTATTAATTGAAGTATGTTCTCCAGTACAGGCCAGCAGGTTGGTTAGATGAATGTTTTTCTGACCTGATCCAGAGTCATCCAGCAGGGTTCATTTTTGAGTATGGGATTGGGACACTTGGCACACAGTTTTTAATTCTGACCCACCTTTTCTTCTACTTTGGGGACAGCTTGCTCACTGTTGTAGAGGTTTTAAACCGCTGTTTTATGAATTTGGGCTCAGCTGAACAATATGACCCACTGTGTTTATTTGACCCTTTTTATACCCAGTGGGTCAGTGTCCCACATAGACAAATATCTGAAATGAACCCTGCACCGGCATTTGACCATTGAATCTGTGCCTGTTTCAGACCCTACCTGCAAACCGTTGGAGCACTACACCCTGTTAATTTGGTAGGACCATCACTGAATGTTCTTATAAAGCATAGTGGTGGAATATCTGTACATCTCATCATGTGGCCTCCAGTTGTAGGTGGCTGGATGTACAGGAGTCTGGTGGGACAGGGTGCCTTTTCTGCAGTACAGGAAAATACTTTCCCTTTAGTTGTACAAACGTGCAGGTCCTGGCACTGCAGACGTCCCTAGCACCATGAGGCAGTTGTCTGTCAGGAGGGAAATGTAATGAAAATTAAACTATTTTTTTTTTTTTTTTTAAGCAGAATTAAGGTACCCGAGGTAGAAAACTCTGCTTGTCTTTTAGCATGATCTAGTTCCCCTGAAATTAAAATTAACATCAAGGCTATCTGCAGATTCCTCTTCCTCCTTTTGTGTTGCGGCTTGTGGTTGTCTGCAGAACACAATCTAATGTTTAGTAGCTTCTGTTTCTTGTATGTAGCCTTTTCTGAAAGCCTGCAGATTTGGGCTGGCAGCACACCCCAGAGGTTGGAGCAAAAAGCTGTTGATGAGCTTGCTACGTGCAGCAGACCTGGTCTCCATCCCACAACCTCCACTTGTGCACTCTGTGACCCTGAGCAATCACTAATCCTCCCTGTGCTTCTGAAATGAACCTGGAAAAGAGCTTCAGCTTGGTGTGCTTTTCCCAGCCACAATTTGTGAAAATAAAAAGATTTAAAAAGATGTGCAAGGATCCTATGGGGTGCATTAGTTTTCAGTGCAATGACTTGATGTTGATTTGAATTAAAGTAGATGCAGTGGTGCTGTTAACCTTTATTCATATCTTAGCCAGTAGAGCTGAACTGAGAGGCAGCATCTCATTTCCTGTTGGGTGCTATTTGTACCTAATTTTGTAGCTGGCAGGACTGCATGCACCACACACATAGGGAAGACTGCCTTTAGTTTTTCCATGCCTACCCTCTGGAACTCACTGCAGTCCACTCTAAAACTTTCAGTACTGGTAAGCCCAAGCACCTTTTAAGATGCTCATTGGAAAATTATACACTGAAATCTGTCCGTGTGCCTAGTCCTTACCTAAATTGTGTGATCAAATGACTAGGTACTCAAACCTTCTGTATTGGCACTCGTTTTTGTAGAGTTGTATAAGCCATAGTATAAAAAAGCTACTTAGTGTATCTACTATTTTCTGTTTCCTATAGCTTGTGAAAAAGGGATACGATATACAGGCTCTGAAGTAATTTGCATTCTTCAGGGAGTTGAACTATGTCTTCATACCGCCATGCTCTGTAACTCATTGTTTTTAGCTTTTGTATGCCGACCTAGCCAGGATCTCCGTGTAATTGAACTTGCTCAACGGGGCCTTTTCCTGGTGAACTAAATGAAATGAAGCACAAGGTCACACAGGGTGTGTCATGATAGCTGAACTGGAGATGTCCTGTTTTTAGTGCAGTGTTTACCAGAACACAGTGCCTAGCCTTAGTACATTGCAAAGCAATGCTACCTGGTGAAGATTCCGAAGAAATACTGTATCATGCATGTACTGAATTTTACTGTATCTGGTTTTCTGGTAGAGATTGTAGCATTTTGCTATCAGGCAGTTTTGTTCTCTTTTGTACTGAGAAGTCCCATTTATAAATGCATTTGAAACTTTAAAAGGGAACTTTAAATTTTAATGAGCTTTAGATTTAAGTATGATGTGCAGTGTGTTTGCAGTGGTCTGGTTTTAAAATGTATCGAGAGTTAGTGATGCATAACAGTTGCATTGGCATGACAGTCTTATCAGTCTGACTACGCTTTACAAAAAACAGGAAGTTCTGAATTCAGCCCTTTCTAAAGACCATTTCTGTAAAAAGGCGAACTTGGGAACTTGTACACTCTAGAGAGTATTTTGAGAATGAAAGCTTGAAGAGGCTGCTGCAGGGGTCCAGAAGTGTACTGTGCTCCCATGTGAGTGATGGGGGGCTGCCGGTGGCAGCATTCCCTGCTGGGGAGGGTTGTCCTTGTTTCCACCCATGCAGCAACACTTTCGGTGAGCCAGGAACATCACCATGTAATAGGCAGCCAGTGCTGTTAACAGTATATAGGTGGAAGTATGCTGCTACCACCGAAAAGGGGTCCACAGCCACACAGCAGTGCTCTGCACAAGCTTTGAATGGCTGATCTGACGCACTGGTAGGCCCTGGCAGAGCATATGGCAGTAGTCTGATTGCAAGGTGACTTTAGCCTGCACCAGCATCCTCAATTCACTCTACTCAAGGTAGGATCTCAACCCGAAACTGTTCTGCTAAATGGTAAAACTGTCTGGGCCATGGCCAGAACTCTGGGGGCAACCTCAAACACACCATCGATCATGGGTAGTTTTAAGGCAATCCTTGACAGATAACACAACAATTTAGAGTCTGTTAGCAACAACTCCAGTCCTGTTGAGGTAGACTTATAACTGAAGGCCAAAGAAAAGAGGTATTTTTTTTTTTTTTTTTGTAAAGAGATTTTGACTATTGGGTAGTAGTTGGTTTCCCCTCAGACCTCTTGGAAAGCTTTTCCACATAAGATGAGGGTCTGTCAGTGAAGGATGTCAGATTGGTGGTGGAGGAGACAGACCATAGGACACCATAGATTGAGTAAAGGAAATGAGAGGGGGTGTGGGCTGTGAGAAGATCAAGCAGGCAGGCGCAGGGTCATACAGTGATTTATAAGTCAGGAGGGCATGGATATGCTGGTTAACCATCAGTCAGTGGATAACCTGTAGGATACTGGCAATTTCAGCCTCATTTGTGTGTTTGTACTTTTGGGCTAGGAGAACGGCAGTAGAGTTGTGAACTCTGAAGTTTGGCAAGTAGGTTGAAGACTTGGTTGGAGTAAAGGGAATCTCAGCAGTCCAGGTGGGAGGGACATGAGCCATGCGCTAATGAGGTTTTGCATAAATAAGAAGGTGGTGTTGATATAGAGCAGTCTTGTCAGTGAGTTACAGATGCTTTTTGTTTACCAAGTAGGGTACACTAGGCACATAAATGACTATTTACAGGTGCGACCTGGAAGATTACAAATGGGATAAACCGTAAAATATATTGAACAAACAGGAGCCAGAGGACCTGGCAAGCAGTGCAATTTCAGAACCATCTACAGGAAAAAAAAACAAAACAGAAACCCGAGCATTATACAGCCATATGTACAGTAGTAAAAGGATAATGCTCTCACAGGATACAATTAACATCCAAAAGACAAGTATTCTAGAGTGGAGAGATTACCCAGCTGGGCACATAAAATTGACATACATGAGGTAAATATCCTGGAGGATAGAGTATACATAGCTGAACACACAAGTGAATTTATTACACAATTCAGGTACACAACACCTCCCCCTTCAGGAAGGTAGATCTTAGTGCATTATGCAAGATGCAAAACTGAAAGCTAACCTGAACGAGAGCAAGAGGAGAAACCCTTAAACTGATTCTGTTCCTTTGAAGAGCCCATGAAGAGGAAGGCTGTGTACACCTAGTAAGAGTTTCAGAATTTTGGGGCAAAGCTGGAGAAAGCCATCTTTTGTGGAGCATTTGGGAACTTGATGGAGGAAGCATCAGAAGATCTGATGGAGCGGATTGGTGAGGCAAATAAGAGAGAATAATGGGTGGGGCAGAAGATGAGGATCTTAATGGCTTATCAGTAAAGCAGGCAAGTGAGTAAGACTGGGAAGTGGAGGGTGAGAGGCATCCAGAGAAGCATAAAGGAAGCAGTTGTGGGCTAGGCGAGGGGAAGAGAAAGAAGCAGCAGATGATCTTGGAGGATATCACCCTCCATTGAGCTATATCATGGAATTGTAAGCTGTCGATGTTGGGACCACCTGGAAATTTTGTTAGCTTGGGCCACTCACACTGATGTGCATTGTCATTGCCTATATAACGTGAGCTGCCCCATCATGCCTGTTATTTCTCCTGTTTGGCAACCACTCGTTGAGCCACTGCTGCTGAAGAATGCTGTCACACTTTGCAAGTATTGCTAATGCTTCTACTTCTTTATCATTTTAAACATCATTTATGCTGCATGTAACAGATGAGGAACTTCTGTTCTGTTGTCACTGCAGTAAAGGTAAAATGCAGTAAATTTTAAAATCTACTAAGACGGTGACTACTTTGTGTGCATTCGTTGCTTATGCCTGGCCCATGATGTGAAGGCCTGCAGCATTTAACATAGAAACACAGAATTTGATGGCAGATAAGGACCGCTTGGCCCACCCAGTCTTCCCATTTCCCTACCTAATGGATAAGCTACAGATCCTAGTTAACCCGCAGCCTACTTCTTTCTACCACCACCCCCTAGAATTGCCTTATGACTGTCCCATGCATGCTTGAATTCAACCACTGTTTTTGACTCCACAATCTCCTCCAGAAGGCAGTTCCATGCATCCACAACCCTCTCTGTGAAACAAAATACTTCCTTACGTTACCTCTGAGCCGCCCCCCCAATCTTCAGATTGTGCCCCTTGTTCTTACATCCTCTTTCTTTTGAAAGATGCTACCCTCTTGGACTTTGTTGATTCCCTAGAGGTACTTGAAAGTTTCTATCATGTACCCCCTCTCTCTCCTTTCCTCGAGGCTATACATATTAAGCTCCTTTAGTCTCTCTTCATATGTCTTCCGGTGCAGAACCTGCACCATTTTAGTTGCCCTCCTCTGGACAGCTTCCATCCTGTTTATGTCCTTGCGGAGACTGGGTCTCCAGAACTGCATGCAGTACTCCAGATGTGGTCTCACCAGCTGTCTGTACAGAGGGATAACAATTTCCTGTTTCCTACTGGTGATGCCTCTCCCTATGCATCCCAGTATCCCCCCAGCCCTCCTTACTGCGTTCTCACATTGCTTGCCCACCTTCAAGTCCTCTGATATGACTACCCCCGGTCCCTTTCCATTTTTGTTGTTAGTATCTCACCCCCCATTGTGTACTCTTCCCCTGGGTTTTTGCTTCCCAGGTGCATTACCTTGCAGTTCTTAGCATTGAATCTAAGCTGCCATACATTTGACCATTCCTCTAACCTTGCCAAGTCCCTTCTCATCCTTTCCACACCACCTTGTGCATCAACTCTGTTGCAGATCTTTGTGTCATCTGCAAAGAGACATACATTTCCTTCCAGTCCCTCTGCAATGTCGCTTATAAAGACATTGAAGAGGACTGGTCCTAATACTGAACCCTGCGGTACCCCACTAGTAACCCCCCTTTCTTCAGAGTGGACTCCATTTACTATTGCACGCTGTGTCCTATTCTCCAGCCAATCCTTTACCCAGGCTATCATCTTGGGACCCACTTCCAGGCTGGCTAACTTGTATATTAATCTTTTGTGTGGCACTGTGTCGAATGCCTTGCTAAAGTCTAGGCAGGCCGTGTCCACAGCCCCTCCCTGATCTACTACTTTGGTCACCCAGTCAAAGAAATCTATTAGATTCGTCTGGCATGACCTTTCCGCTGTGAATCCATGCTGCCTTGTGTCCTGTGCCCCTCTGGCCTCTAGGTACTCAACAATTCTTTCCTGTCCAGGTGGAAGTAAAAGAACCCGTGGCACTCTTCGCAAAGAGTAGGGAACATTCCCCTTCCCATAAACTGGTTCATGCAATTATCCAGGCTGTGTGTGGGTGATGATGTGCGATATGGCCGCCACCACACATTGTCACTTCACTACCAGTCTAGCATTGCTTGTAAAGCGCTTTGGATATATGAAAAGCGCTATATAAATACTAATTATTATTCTTCTCCTTCTTCTCCTTCTTCTCCTTCTTCTTCTTCTGTGATTCCATCATTTTCCCTATCACTGAGGTTAAACTAACAGGTCTGTAGTTTCCTGCTTCTGCCCTGCTCCCACTTTTGTGAAGGGGAATCACATCTGCCCTCCTCCAGTCCTCGGGTACCACCCCATCCTCCCATGATTTGTTAAAGAGGGTAGTCAGTGGTGTCACTAGTTCTACCTTTAGTTCTTTTAGAATTCTGTGATGAATCCCATCAGGCCCCATTGCTTTGTCCACCTTCAGTTTTAAGAATTTTTTTTCAGAACCCTTTCTTCTGTAAATGGGCTGGTATCAACTTCTGTATCCAGTGTGTTTCTATTGTTTATTTTAGGTACCTCCCCCTCTTCATTTGTAAATACTGAGCAAAAATATTTGTTTAGTATCTCTGCCTTTTCACAGTCACCCTGTGCCCACCCCCCTTACCTTTATTAAGCCTCACTATCCGTCCTTTGGTCTTCTTTCGCTCCCTGATGTACCTTTATATAAAAAAAAAAAAAAAAAAAAAAAGGTTTTATCCCCCTTCTTAACTGAGTTGGCTAGCTTTTCCTCGGTTCAGGCCTTTGCTGTTCTGGCTGCCTTCCCAGCTTCCTTTTGCTTTAACTGATACAATTCTTTGTCCTGCTCCTTCTGTGATTCCTTGTACTTCCTGAATACTTTATTTCTCGTGAACCTTCACTGCCACCTCCTTTGAGAACCATTGTAGTTTCTTACATAATTTAGTTTTGTTATTTTGCTTCACACAGAGGCTTATTACCTCTGTGATGACAGTTTTTATTATTCTCCATTTGTTCTTCCACCCCTCCTTCCTGCCCATTTGCTAGTGCATTCCTTAGGCACTCACCCATTTTGGCAAAGTCAGCCCTCCTGAAGTCCAGTACTTTTGCCTTTGTATGACTTGACTCTAATGCTGTGTTTATTGTGAACCATACTGTTCGATGGTCGCTAGTTCCCAGATGGCTACCCACTTCTACATCTGTGATTCTCTCTCCATCTCCATTTGAGAGAACCAGGTCTAAGATTGCTCCCTCTCGAGTGGGTTCCAATACTAGTTGTCTAAGGCATGCCCCCCTGTAGGGCATCTAGAATAACCCCACTCTTAAAAGTAGCTGCTGCAACTGCGCTCCAGTTAACATCTGGCATATGCAGATCACCCATCAGCAATATCTCCCCTTTTCCTGCCAGTCTAAGTATACTTTCTATCATTTCCTTGTCCATTTTCTCCGCCTGAGAGAGGGGTCTGTATACAACCCCTGTGCGGATTGTGGTGCCATTGCCTGTCTCCAAATTGACCCACAGTGCTTCTTCTCCTCTCTGTTTGCCCTTTTGTTCTGTTGCTTTGATTCCTTCCCTTATGTAGAGAGCTACTCCTCCTCCTCCTCTTTTACCCTCCCTGTTCCTCTTGTAGATAGTGTACTAACATACTAACGTACTATTTGCCAGCAGATTAGGCCTTATGGTCTATCGAGTCTGCTCGAACCTTAGTTCCTTAGTTGGGTGCCAAGACCCTCCCATCCCTTGTGCTCCTGAAACCCCTATCATCCATCCCCACCCCCCTGGGACAGGCCATCATCTGATACATCCACTTTCTGTGTCTGTCCCACCCTCTCTTGAAGCCCTCCACTGTGGATCTCTGAACCAGCTCACCAGGCAGTGCATTCCAAGGGTCCACCACCCTTTCAGTGAAAAACCTCCTCCTCTCTTCACCCCTCACCCTTCCACCTTCCAACCATGCCCTCTGGTGATACCTCCCTGCTTTAGTCTAAAGATCCCCTCCATGTTTACCCTATTTATTCCCTTGAGGTACTTGAAGACCTCAGTCATGCCCCCCCCCGTCTCTCCTCTCCTCCAATGAAAACAGGCAGAGCTCCTCAAGTCTGTCCTCATACGTCAAATCCCCTAGCCCTCGTATCATCTTTGTTTGCCCTCCTCCTGTACCCTCTCCAGGAGCTGTATGTCCCTCTTCAAGTGTGGTTCCAGTACTGTACACAGTACTCAAAGTGTGGTCTAACCAGTCCATTGTACAGCGGCAGAATCACTTCCTTGCTCCTAGAGGTGATACCCTTACGATGCATCCCAACATCCTGTTTGCCTTGCTAGCTGCCTCCTGCACTGCTCAGAGTTATTCATACATGCATCCACCATGACCCCTAGGTCTTTTTCCTCTATTGAGGCCTCCAGCGCCTCCCCTCCCAGGGTGTACCTGTGTTTAGGGTTTCCCCGACCAAGATGAAACACCTTGCACTTGGTGTTATTGAAATTTAATTTCCATGTGTGAGCCCAGCTTTCCAGGGTGTCCAGGTCCTCTTGCAGGGCCAGCCTCCCCTCTTCTCCCTCAACTACTGCTCCCATCTTGGAGTCATCCGCGAAGAGACTCATTTCACATCCTATACCCTCCCTGATGTCTGATATGTGTGCATTAAACAGGATCGACCCAGGACCGAGCCCTGTGGTACCCCACTACCAACCTCTCTAGGGTTCAAGAGCTCCCCACAGACCACTACTCTCTGAGTGCGTCCAGCTAACCAGTTTCAATCCATCTGACCATCAGAGGGCCTACTCCTAACCCCTCAGTTTCTCCACCAGACCATTGTGGGGACAGAGTCACGCCTTGCTGAAGTCCAAGAATAATACATCCACAGGCTTACCCTGTCCAGTTCTGATGTTACCCATTCATAGAACTCCACAAGGTTGGTTTGACATGATCTACCTGGCACAAACCCATGTTGCCGACTCATCCAGACCTCCCACCTCCTCCAAGTACACCCCAATCATTCCTTTAGTATACTCTCCATTAATTTTCCCACCACGAGGTCAAACTGATGGGTCTATAGTTACCTGGTACTTCCTCGACCCCCCTTATGGATTGGTACCACATGTGCCTCGCCAATCCCTAGGTACCCTCCTGTCTCAAGTGACCTGCTGAAAAGCTCCGCCAGGGTGCAGCCAGTATGTCCGCCAATCTCATAGTACTCTTAGATGAATGCCATCCGCCCAGGAGATTTGTCTTTCTTTATGGCCTTGAGGGCTAACCACACCCTTTTGGCGGAGATAGCATCATCCGTCCCTTCCACCTTACTGGCCTTTTTATCCTTACCCAGATGTGACACCCCTGGGGTACCTCTCCCTCCCTCTTGTTCCATTTCTGTTGCTCCCCTGATCCCACTTACTGACGCTTCTATCCCTTCATGTCTTGCTTTGTAGATATCCCATCCCTCCCTAGTGAACACAGAGGCAAAGTACTCAAGTAAATACCTCAGCCTGGTCCTCGCCTCTTCCACCCACTCTCCTTCTGATCTCAATTGCTGAGATGGCCCTTAGTTTTCTCCGCTCCCCAATGTACCGGAAGAACCCCTTTTCCCTCCATGTATCCCTGTGCCAGCCGCTGCTCTTTACTGGACTTTGCTCCCTCACCATACGGGTGACTTTTCTAGATGCAAGCTGGTACATTTCCTTATCCCTATCCCTCTTGTTGTTTTATATTTTTGTAGGCTGCCTTCTTTCTCTGACTGCTACCTGTACCTCACTGGACCACCAGCATGGTTTATGTGACCTGCTCCCTTACGCTTCAACTTAAGCAGATCCTGACTGCCTCATGAAGTCCCCTGTTTATGACCTTCCATCTCCTTTCCACACTTGTCATTGAGGTAATCCCTCAAGTGATCCTTGAGAATATTTCCCATGCCCATAAAGTTCCCCCCTGAAGTCCACTGCCAGTGTCCTAGATCTCACCTCCCCCAACCCATGCTTATTTGAAACCAGACAGTATTGTGGTTGCTCCCAGTCAGGGGTCCTGTACAACCATGTCCCTTACCAGGTCCCATCTGCCAGAACCACATCCAGGACATGCCCCTCCCTTGTGGGCTCCATCACATGCTGTGTTAAGAACACATCCTGGAAGCCATCCAGCAGCCTCTGCTCCTTGGCCACCTTAGAGGACATGGTTCCCAGTTTGTACCTGGCATATTGGTCCCCATCAACACCACTCCTTCCCTTGGTCCACACTGGGCAACGATGTTGTCCAGCAAACCTTCCCAGAACATCACTCATCCCAGGGGGCTCTATATGCTACACCCAGCTTTGACCTTATCTCCTGCTGGGGATCGTAAGGTGACCCATAAGGCCTCCACGCTTCCTCTGCCTCTTCTACCCTAGCAATTTCTATGTCATTCTAATGAACATAGCCACCCACCCCTCTGCCCTCCTTTCTATCCTTCCTAGCATAGTGTACCCCGTGCGTTTAGGTCCCAGTCATGGTTTTAGTTGGTCCCGTCTCCACCGCATCAGCCACATCCACCCCGAACAGCATGGCTGGAACTCTGGCATCTTGTTTCCCAAGCTCCTGGCATTTACTAACACCAACCCCACCCTTATCCCTGATACTCTTTGTCGAACCCCACCCAGATTCCTTATACTTCCATCCTCCCTCTGCTCCTCCTGAAACCTCCACCCCAGTCTGTTTCCCCTCCCCCCCTTGGGCTTGAAGGCTACTCCCCTCATCTGGAGGAGAGGACTTCTGGTCAGCCCCTCCCTTATCCCTTCCCCCTCACAAGTTTAAACCCCACCTTTCTTGTATGTAGTCAGCCATCCCCTGTTTAAGGACTTCCTTCCCTAATGGGGCAAGATGAAACCTGTCCTTGGCATATAGTCCCTTATCCTCCCAAACTCCATTCCAGTTCCCTAACACCCCCAACCCACTCTCTTCACCCCACTTCCTGAGCCAGTCATTAACCTCTGTGAGCTTCATTGTTTTTCTCCACTGAGGCCTTTGGTACTGGCAATATCTCCGAAAAGGAAATGTGGCATCCATTATCCTGACAGACTCTGGCAAGTTCTTGGAACCTTGCTTGGATTTCCAAAACGCTGTTTCCTTCTAGATAATTAGTTCCCAAATGCACCAGGAAATCCGGTTTCCCTCCACAATCCCTAACCATTTCATACACCATGAACTTTGCTCTGTGCACTGTCTGCCCAGAGATACTCACTACCTTCACCTGGCTATGGCATCCCTCCCACTGGATACCCCTAATCATCGAGTCTCCCAATAACAGAACCTTAACACCGCCATCATCCTTATGGGTTACCTCCACTATGCCCTCTCAGCCCCCCTTCCCCCCCCTTTATTCATGATCTTAGTTTCATGGGAGTTATCCTGCCTTATTAGAGACCCCCTTGTCACCCTCCCCTTTCTGCCTCCCTTGCTATTTTGCCCACTTAACTCAAACCCCTCTGAATAGGTGTCCCTTTAACTCTCTTATCCAACCATTTATCCTGGCCCTGATGGTTTCCCCTTCCCCACACCGTCCTCCCCTTGTAATAGTACCCCTACCTCCAGAGGCTCTCTGTGTCCCCTTTAGCTAGGGGCCCCATCCTTGGTACTGACCCCCTGCTGAAGGGGGCACCTCTCCACCTCCTTGTCTCCCAGTTTCTCTCCAATCATGCTCTCTCCTCATGTCTTGAATATGTTGCATCTCCCATTTGCTTAACATACATGTTTCCTTCTCCCTCTGGGACTATTTCTATCCTTTCCTAGCTGGGTCTGTGATGCCCTATGGGTATCCGACTCCCTCCCCGGCCTCTATATAAGTTTCCTCATTTCCACCAACCCCTTCCTCCCCCTCTAGGTTGCTTAGTAGCTCAAATTTATTGTGACACTCTGTCAGCCTCCATCAAGTAACCCGAGTTTCCCCTGACTGCATCTCTAAACTGCCCCTCTTCTTCCCCTCTTGCTCTGTTCACCTTAGGAGCTCCCTTCCCACAGTCTGCTGTTTTAGGCTTCCGCACAACAGCCCCTCCTGACTCTTCTCCCTCCACTATCTTTGTATTCAGAATGTTCACCCCGTACGCTTTCCCCTTAGCATCAACTTCCCTATCTAAGGGTCCTCTGTCCCTAATATCCCCCCTCCTACTTGCTGTAACATAACGTCCTGTAATTTCAGAGCGTTGTCCCAGCCCTCCTCAGCCCCACCCTTCTGCTGCCCATATCCACACCCCTTATCCTTGGACACCCCCAGCTTACTCCTTAACCAATATACCTCACTCCTGATACAAGATAGCTGTCTACAGAGTGGGCAGCCTCCCTCTCTCCAGGCCCAATTTAGAATTATTGCCATCCCACAGCCTGTGCAGCCTACAACCCTTCCGAAGATGCCTGCAATGGTGGAATATGGCCACCCTGTTTATCCTCCTCTGTTTATAATGGCACACCCCCTTTTCTCAGTCCCTTTCCCCTGGAATACAGTTTCTCTCTATACT
Source organism: Neoceratodus forsteri (assembly GCA_016271365.2). Classification (NCBI taxonomy): domain Eukaryota; kingdom Metazoa; phylum Chordata; order Ceratodontiformes; family Ceratodontidae; genus Neoceratodus; species Neoceratodus forsteri. The sequence goes on along the minus strand of CM057449.1, from coordinate 976,460,506 downwards.
GACTGTAGTTATTTACAAACCCAATTTCAACCCCACCAATAAAGTTCCCAAGTCTCACAAACACATACAGTCCAGTGTGTAAGCAGACATCAGGTACCGTATGATGTCACAAGCCCACCAGCTCCTGTTGCTTCGAATTTCAGTCCCAAACAGAAATACTCAGCCCTTCAATCCCAACCCCCAGTGGCTTTTCAGTATTTAAGAAAGCCTACAAAACAGGGTGGGTGGGAGAGCTCTTACCAAACACCAGGCAAACACATTTAAATTTCCCTCAAATTAACCCTGCCAAACAACTGTCCCCAAGCCTCCAAAGTTACAATATCACAGCCCAAGTAACAGTTCTAATTCAAGGTAATAATTTTTAACACTTAGAACTAATTTCACTTACAAACTATTCAAATATTTCAGTTAAAACAGAATATAACCCCAGACCTCTGTCCTACCAGCCTGCTGCTTAAGTTCCCAAGTGTATCCTAGTATGTTTACGTCCCAGTCATGGTTCTGTGTGTACCATGTTTCTGTGACTGCCACGATATCCAGATGTTCCTCCTCCATCAAGGCCACTAATTCAGGAAGCTTGTTACCCAGACTACGGGCATTGGTACTCATTGCTCTCCATTTTTTAATGGCTTTACCTTCTGTAGCAGCATCCCCCACTGACCTTTCTACCTTGGTCTTTTTCTCATTTAGTACCCTGTTTTGTAGGGGGAGGCTAGGATTTTCCTGCTGCTTATCAGTGCCTCCCCCCTTGACTAATTTAAAAGCTTGACAATGAAGCATTTAAACCGATTGCCCAAAAGACTTGTTCCCTTCCTAGATGGATGGAGACTATCCTGCCAGTATAGACTGGTGTCCCTCCAGGTGGAACCCCAGTCCCCAGTGAAGCCAAACCTCTGTGCTCCACACCATTTTTTCAACCATTTGTTAAACTGCATGGTGCAAAGTACCCTCGCCTCACCCATGCCACTGACAGGCAGCACCTCTGAGAAGGATACTGTGTGTGCTACTTGTCTTAGGCCCTTCCCCGACTCTACAGAGTCCTTCTGCACTGCTCTAACATCATGATGAACCAAGTCATTTGTCCCTAGGTGGACAATGACGTCCAGCTCAGACTCCCATGCAACTGCTCTTGTGATCCTAAGGATGTGCTTCCTGTCCCTCCAAGCCATGGCACCAGGCAGGCACCTTACTTCAGTTTTCCCTGCTCCCCCCAGTTCCACCCCCCAATAATTGAGTTCCCCACCAGGAGCTGCTTCCTTTCCCTGTGGTGTCCTCTACCTCCTTCCTGAGGGCCTCCCTTGTGACAGTTGTCTGCAACCTCCTTAGTCTCCTCTGCAGATGTATCCATAGGGGAACTGTGCTCCCCCAGAATGGTGTATGGATTGTGAAGTGGAACAACTGACTGAGTGTGCCTCTGTTCCACCACCCTTATCCTCCCTGAGCCCACTGTGGTCCAACTGCTGTGCTTTCTTTGCAGCCTCTGAGGTGTAGTGATGGTGGCTGTGGTGCTCCCTGGGTGGGGGAGGTTCCCTTACTACTGTCCGGTGCGGCCTGGGGGAAGGTTCCCTTACTACTGTCCAGTGTGGCCTGAAGATGGGCAACTTCCCCCCTCAGGGTACAGAGTTGTGTGCAAACAGGGCAGCATCTCAGCCTCCAGAAAGACTCCCGGAAGACTGCTGCTCCACAGCCATTACATTGCACTACTCCCCGCATGTCTGTCTACCTTTTTTTTTTTTTGTATGTGAGATTGGTTTGTTTTATAGAAATATATATTATATAATGTGTAAGCTTATATTGTCAGTGCAGTGTGCTAGAGAGGATGACACTGATATATGCACCTTGCCCTCCTGAGGAAATGTTGTCAGAACCCCAGGTGTAAAGGAACTATTTCCAGGGGTGGATGGGGTGAGGGGTGGGAAGGGTTTGGGCCTAAACTGTGCCCTCACGAAACAATCAGCCAAAAGCTCTGACCTACCACTGCAATGAGTGCCGTCCTGTCAGCAAGATGCCCTGCACGACAATTTGACAGAGAAAATACCCTGCTAATCGAACAGAGAAAAATCCAAACATCCAAGTCAGACACAGGTAAACCTCCCCAGCCCCAAAACAGCCTGGTGACTTGTGCTCTGAAAGCAGTCGGCCCCAAAACACGTCAGCAGTGCACAAGGACAGACACAGTAAACAGTATTCAGTCCCCCTGGGTTTAAATTCTTCCTACACTGAAAATCTTAACAATTGTAACAAAAGTAAAGCAAGGTCCACCCCACTCTGTTGATTGAAAGACTGCCTTTTCTGATGATTCTAAGTTCCTTATTTTACCTTTCAGTTAGAAGTAGCCTGCACCTGAAGAATATTAACTTTCCTAATGAATCTGCTACAGACTAAAGACAATTGTAAATTGTAAGGTTCACCTCCCTCTGTTGTGAGAACAACTCGCTTTCTTGCAAATCCTAAGTCCAGTGTTGCAGCTTCCAGCCAGAGGTAGCTTCACCTGAAGAATATTAGGTTTTCAAGGGCTTTAAGTAGGCCACTTAGAGGTGTCACAAGAAAGCCTTAGAAGTGTATTTAAAAATCAAGGCTATGGAAGACGAACAGCATGCATCACAGACAGCTTCGCTATGGTCACCTGCTCTTATTCTCAACTCCCTGTTGCCCTGATGATCGCCACAGTCGGTGGCGCTGGTTGCTGATTAAACCAAGAAAAAAGGCAAGTCTGCAAAATTGATGAACGGACACCACCATGGAGACAAGGACCAGCAGAGGCATAGGGTAAAGGATGTCTCTCCAGAATGGTCCCAGTCTCCTCTAAAAAGAGACAAGTCCTTGCATAAAGACAGAGCCCAGGCCAAGGCCTCTGGTTGTACTGCCCCCTTGACCATCTCTGACACCAAAGTTGGGGTTTGGCCCAGGCTCTGATCCCCTACCTGGGGAACTGTCTGCCAATTCTGCTGTTGGGCACTGTCCTTTCAATGGTTCCATTATTGGCGACCCCATCGGGGCCCATAGACCTGCAGATGCTGTTTCAGACAACATCTGAACTCTTTCAAAGGCTTCTGCCCATGACTTTCTCATTGAGGCTAACCCTTTCACAGCAGTCAATACAGCAAATGTCAACTTTGTTGATGATGCAGCAGTTCTGTCTGCTACTTGCAGTCCCTAGCAAGGAACTTCCTCTAACACCTGGCCCGTCAGTAGTTCCTCCAGAGTTCCCTCCTCTTGTGGCCAACCTGATGCCAGTGATTGACAAGGAGATGGAATACAATCTAGAGCACATTAAGGATGAAACGGAAGAGGAGAGTCTGATGTGGTGGGCTGCAGTTCCACACTGTCCTGCTGTAGTGAGCAAAGTATCTGCTACATGCTTGGCTTGCCTCCAGAGGATGCATCTTTCCAGGATTTCCTCCAGTAGGTCCAGTTTAAGCTGTGATTTGCTGCCCAGGAAGAGGACTTTTGAGTTCTTAGAGGTATCTGCTTCTCCCACTGTGATTATTCCTCCTATCCACATGGCTTTGCAGGATGCCACACTAGGTGCTTGGCACAGGCCCTGTGATTTACTGGCTGTGCCTCATAAGGTGGATAAGCAATATCCTGCATCTTCTTAGAAGCCCTTTTATTCCTCCCAACCAGAGCCAGATTTGGTGGTTGTCGTGGTTTTTCATGGCCAGTCCAAGTCTCTTAAACATGTGCTTCTCTCCCTCTGGATAAAGAATCGGAGGCTTGATGTATTGGGCAAGAGGACAATGCCTTAGCATCCCTTGGCCTCAGGATTGCAAACTACCAGGATTAGATGATTATCTGAACAGCCTGTGGCAGTCTATGGCTGCCATGACTGACATGCTGCCTAATGGGCTAGAGAACTGAGGTCCAGCAGACCATTGTCTATGGCATGGAGGCAGGTAAGCACCTGTTAAGGTCTGCTTATGATGCCTCTGATGCAGCTGCTCGTGCTGCTGCTTCTAGTATTTGCCTGTGCCACCACTTCTGATAAAGGGTTACCGGCTTGATCTCTAATGTACAACAGTCAGTCCTTAATGGTCCCTTCAAAGGTAAGCAGCTTTTTGGCACTGATATTCTGCCTTGCAGGACTTTGTCATCAAAAATGACCCTGTGGTCCCTGCAAATTCTGAGTGTAAGCCCCAAGGTAGGAGCCGGGGTTCTTTTTGCACAGTGTATGTCCACCAGGTATGGGCTACTCCCAGCGACCTGGCCATGGCTCTTAGCAGCCCCAGGCCTTCTCCACAGGCCAGTTTAGTTTCCAGTGCCCATGCCAGGCTCATCAATGGTGCAGGTACTGGCAGTGCCCCCTCCACCTTAGGACTCCCTCCTCCCCTGGCCCCTGCAGATCAAGGTGTCCTAGTTGGGGGGGCACATCTCCCTCTTCCTGTCAAAGTGGAGGGAAATCATGACAGATGCTTGGGTGGTGGAGGTGGTTCAGTGAAGATGCCTTAGAACTCGTCTGTCACTCTGTTGCACCTTCCCTTGCCAAACCCGGGGTTCAAACTCTGCTCAGCAAAAGGGTCACAAAATGAGTCCCGATTTCAGAACTCAACATGGTCTATTATTCCTGGTACCAGAATGAACTGGGGATTTGTGGCCTGTGGTGGACCTTTGAATCCTCTACCCATTTTATCGAATACAAATGATTCAGGGTGGTCTCTTTTTGTAGTCCCTTCTTCCCCTTCTGCTGCAAGGGGACTGGATGTACACCCTGGATATGAAGGATACTTGCCTCCATATCAGAATGCACAAATCCCATGGTTCAGGGCTTGCACTATCCATTTCATGTCTTGCCTTTTGACTTGTGCTTTGCGCTGTGTCTTGTACATTGCAGCAGTTGCAGCCGCTCTCCAATGGGAAGGTTTCTAAGTTTTCCTAAACATTGATTGGCTGCTAATAGCCCAGTCAAGGAAGGCAATAGTATACACTTTTTTTCAACAGCAGACAGCTCTTGGAGCAGTTGGGCATTCTGGTGAATGAGCCGAAGTTGATCCTCACCATGTGCCAGTCTCTGCAATATATTGGAGTGGTTCTGGATACAAGGCTGGGTTGGGCTTTTCTCCCCTTTGGACTGTGCTACTGCACTGGTTGCCCAGGCTCAGCAGGTCTCATCCACAGATGTCTCCTCTATATGATTGCCTTCTTGGGATCGCAGGGAACCTGGGAGGCCATTCCACAGGTGAGGAGGAACAGCAGAGGAAAAGGCTTTTTGACCATACAAGTGGAGATCTGGGGGAATTTGAACAGAGAGCTGGAGGAGTGCTGGATGTCGGAGGCGTTTGTTTTGAGATGGAGGAGAGTGGGGATCCAGCCATATCCATGATGGCCTTTTCAACTGTACAGTCCAGCCGGTAGTGACAGCAGGCCTGTGGAGGGAGCCATCCCAGTGTCTGGTAGAGGGTACAGTGATGGATAAGGGTGGGTGCTAAAAGGGCAAACCTACAAATATTATTATAGGTAGAGTGTAGCCTGGCAAGTCCATAGATAGGAGAGCCATAATCCGTCTGTGGGAGGAGGGTGCCATTGGCAATGGCGAGCTGGGCTTTAGGAGTGAGGTAGTTGATTATGCGGTACACAGCTCCCAATTTCTGATTTATACGTCTGGTAGTAATGTCAGTGTGGTCAGAGAAGGGCAGCGCTGGATCAAGCATGATGCCAAGGTACTTAAAGGAGGTAAAGGTCTCTAGGGGCATACCATCAGGGGACAGAAAAGTCAGAGGACCATTTCTGATTGTGAGCTTGGATAACCTGGGTTTAGAGCCGAAGAGCATAGCTTTGGTCTTCTTTGCATTGACAAGTAACCTATTGCACAGGAAGCACTCATAGGTGACACAGTAGTTTGCAGAGAGTGTAGTGATTAAGGTCTCGGTCTCCCCTGGAGGTGTGGGTTCAGATCACACCTCTGCCAGCTGTCTGTCTTGGGCAGACTAGGTGGGCCATGCAGTCCTTATCTTTCTGCTACTTTTATGAATCTATGAAAAAGATTTAATTATGTTGTATAGTGTATGGGCAACAAGTCAACAACTACTGGGCATTTCTTGAAAGATTTATTTGAACCAACCTTAATGCGGTTTAGTCAAACTTTCCCGGTGACACCCTCCCCCACCCCGTCATTCGCCCAACTCTATCCGCTCTCACACAGTCTCATTGTTTTGTTTTGTTAAAGAAATGAGAGAGCCTAACCTGTAGGGTATCCACAGTGTCCTTCTGAGTCCTACTGGATACTGCTCTGTCCCATGAAAAGAAAAGTGATACTCTGCTCACAAGCCAGGTATGGTGGTGATCGACCGTCAATGCAACAAATTTGCAAAGCTGCTCAAGGTAACTGGGGAAAAGATATCGGTATTTTAGTCACATGCAAGACAGGGTTGGGGTGGAGAAGAAAAGTGAAATGAAACTGCTGTGCCCATCACTCTTTTTTTTTTTTTTTTTTTTTAACCTTTGGACTGAGTCAAACGGGAAAGAAAAAATTGAGTCATCAGCGTTGATGTCAGGAATACAGGAGCACGAGGACATTCTAACTTGTTGTACCATCGATGTGACGTACTCAAAATGGTATAACAACTATCTGATGTCGCATCAGTGGTACAACAGCTCTGGGACGTGATCATTTTCAGTTAACAATAGCACTTTCCCATACATTATAAGTTAATACCCAGATCTACAACCTGACATTGTAAAATAGTACAAACATTATAAATGTTTGCTCTAGAAAGAGCAGATCACCTCCTATACAATTTAACAGTGGTAATTTAACAGCTGCTATGTGATACTAGCACCTAATAGCTGTATTTTTCTTGTTTACCTTTTTACTGCCTAGATAATGTCAGAGCATGCTCTTAATGTTTAAATTTAAAAATACATGCTACTCTGTTAAGCTGATCAGCATCTTGCTATACAGACTTGCTATTTGTTAAGATCAGGGACATGCCAAACAAGTTATTAAAAAGTAAATAAAACCTGAAGGGCAGTTTCTCATTATTTAGTGAATCATTATATACTGCTTCCCACATACAGAACTTGTTTAATGCTTGCTGTAAGAACCTGCAAGAACACAACAAACTTCCCTTAAACCGTTGAGGCTGTTAACCAGGGTCAACAACAGTACCTGAAGAACTTTGAAGATGCTTAAATAAACTTCTCTTACTAGATGCAGATTTTTAGCTCTGTAGAGCAAGCAGAGACTACCATGCCCAACAGTAGTGGCCCATCGGGGCCAGTTCTGCCACCAGTGGGGAGGGATTTAGTAATTTGAGGATTTCTCTGGGGGCCATTAACTGAAAGGAGGGGTTAATATTGGGTGGAGGGGGGAATGGGATACTAATATTGGAGGGAGGGGGTGAGGGTAGCTTATGTGTGGTACCAGGAGAGGAGGTTGAAAGATCAGCAAAGTGGGCATTGAATGCATTGGCAATAATTGTGGGATTGTATGCAATGAACCCAGACAGTTAGCATATCATTAGCTGTCTTTGATGGTCAGCCCAGCAGGTCCTTAATATGTCCCCAGAAGCATCTGGGGTTCCCAACTATGGCCAGCAGTTTTCCACAGAAGAAACTCGAGATGGTTGGCCTTTTAAAATTGGTTCCCAAGTTCCATGTAGGTGTCAGTCTGCTGGGTCATGTGAGACTTTGTAGTCCCACCAGTGTTGGTCCCTTGCCTGAACAGGGAGAGTTGGTCCCTCTGCAGCCAGCCTGTGGCAATGCCTCTAACCCTCCTCTTGGTAAGAGGGGCCAGCCTGTCCTGAACCTGAGATAAACAGGTTTGAAAGAGACAAAGAACATAAAGGAATTGGCACTCTGTGCCAACTGATGCTTCTCAGACAACTGCAGTTGTTTTAGCCAAGCTGTGTAAATTTATTGTGAACACAAGCACAGAAAACTGGTGTAGCCCAGGGAGGCTACCCACTAAATCCAATGTTTCACACTGATTACAAGTGCTTTCTCAAGGCCTTGCTTCGTGGGAGTGACCCTTGTTTCCTTGATTATATTTGAAAGCGGTTGAGGGTGGTATTGACATTGTTAGAGAAAAGGACGGGGAACCAGTCTGTTAAAGACAGCTCATGGAGAAGGGAGGGGGAGCCAAGGAGAGAGAGAGAGGTCCTGCAGTGTGATCAATTTTGGAGGTGCTTTGGGAGTCCTGACTTTCAGATGCACTACGTGGGGAGAGTGATTGCTCAGGGCATGAAGCAGCACCCCAACTGAGTGGATTCTGTCTGGTCTTTCAGAGAGCATCTAGTCCAAGAGGGGTGCAACTTCTCCCTTTGGTTGAGAGGCAATTAGAGTTGGAAAGAAGCTGGGAGCAATCAAGCATTTATACGATTTTAGAATGGGGGCCCAGCCAATCCCGATTAGTCACCCATGGCAGCCACTTTGTTTTGTATGACCTTGGGTGAAATGATATTGGTGAGGACAGATAGCCTAGAGAGACCACTTTCGGGAGGATTATATTGTAGATGCAGAATGGTGTAGCTTCTTAATATTACCCAAAAGGAGAGTCCCATGAAAGACCTCACAGGGGGACTCCAAAGAGGGGGTTGATTGGGCTGAGACATTAAGGTGACTCCTTTAGTAAAGGAGAAGGCCACCTCCCCAACTTGGGGATGTACATTCCACATGGATTAGGTTGTAATTTGGTATGGAGTAGGTGGAGTCTGGGATGTTGGGTTTTAGTCACGTTCTGGTGACTACAAGGATATCTGGGGAATAGTGGGCCATCCAGGAGTCAAGAGCTGGCTTATTGGCAAGGAGGCTCAAAATGTTGAGGTGTGCAATCTTAATGATCTTATAGCCTACCCAGGTGGGAGTGGAAGGACAAGAGGAAGGTGAGGGTTTAGGGCAGGGTTCAGTGTTACCAGATAAGAGTAGGAAAACTGACAGGGCCCGGCTTGAGGGTAGGGGTTTAACAAGGACAGCCAGGGGGAGAAGGCAGGAGAGGCTGAGGAGAGCTTTTTTAATCCTTCAAAAGACAGGCTGAATTGGAACCCAGGAAGGATGTTGGTAATATATTAGAAAAATAAAATTCACCATAAGAATCGTGCGTCCTGGGTCGCCAAGAGACAGGGAGGTTAGGGAAACCAAATCCACTAGCATGGAGTTGAGGGCTAAAACCTCCAGCCACAGGGTTAGAGACAAGGCACAGTGCATTTTGGTCTCAATTCAGGGAGGTGTGTAACAATGTGTACAGTGCCCCGAATGGGTGTGGGTGGAACCAAACAGTATGTAACAGAATAATATGAGATATCTAGCATAATGGTATTGTCCACAAATCTTAGATGGCTGTAATCTGGCATGCAGTTGGGCAAGAAGTCGGCCTGACCAGCTTCAAGAAGGGTGTGTTAAATTAGTTGAGAGAGATCGGACAGAACTCTGCAATACTAATACAGTACAAAAGGGCCCAGAAATAATGAAACTGTAATTCCTATATTGTTGGAGATGATGTGAGAACCAGGCAGAACACAGTACTAGCATATGCAGACACAGGAAGGAGTAGAGGCAGTATTGCGCACTGTATTTCCTGGACTACTAGCATAAACAAACTCTGAGGTAGACAGTTTGAAGTATCTTATATCCCCGACTACTAGCATGCAAAACCCAAACAGAAATACAAGCAGTGTTGCACTCCCAATATGACTGAGACTTGCAGGGAGAGCGAAACACAGTACTTGCAGCCAGGCTACCAGTGGCTCTACAGGGTTGGACCAGTGAACCAAGACCAAGGAGTTGTACTCTGGGGCAGCATTTCCTGCCGACTGCCAGCCTGCACTGATGCCCCCAGTATGACGCCCTTAACTCTGCCTGCCCTTGATGGCCCACAAGGAAAAATGCATGCTAGAGTGAGGCACCTTAAGAGGGGGGTTGTAAGTCACCGCCACCTTTCTCTGCATGCTGCCAGATTGGCAGAGTGCATTAGGGGCTGTGTGTACCTGGGGAATTGCCCGATCGAAGTCTGGAGGTGACATCTGTTGGGAAAGGTGGTAGTTTCCTTCCTACCCTCATGACCCTGGCTGTTGAGTGACTTGTTGGTTGGTGTAGCTTGCAATGGCTGCTAGAGTGACTTTCAAACTTTTAAAATCTGCGCCTTTTCTTTAAATCCTGCCCCTTCTTCTGCACACTGCCTGATTAATGGAGCGCATTACTGTCCATGTGCACTGGGGGATTGGCTGCTCAGTTTGGAGCAGGTCCAGAGGAGACTTTTGGGGGGGGGGATATACAGCTGGGTATTGCTGGAGTCTAAGTATTAGGCAAGGCTAAACTGAGAGATGGCTGAGGAGAGAATGTAGATTTAAAGAAAAATAAATATAATTCCCCAAGTACGAGGCTTGGGGGACACCACAGTTAACAGGTTTCACTGGTATTGGGGAAGCCCCCACCACTGACATAAAAATTCTTGGTAGACCAGCAGGAGCAAAACCAAGACAGGGGATAACCGAGATACCAGTGTTTTTTCTATCTGCTTGTCAGTCACTCGGCTCCAATGCCTGTCACTTGGCTCCAACCCTGAGCCTATGAAGCTTCCCTTGCTACCCTGTTGGGAACCCTCGCGTGGTAGGGACTTCGGGGGGGGGGTAATGGCTTTACCCTAAAGCCAATGAATTTCCATTTACAGAAATGGCCAGATCTGACAAACTCTTAAAACATGTTCCCTCAAAATTGAGGGCAAATCAGCATGCTTTGTACAAACATTTGGCTTTCGTTTTCTGCCTCACTTCCCAAACATGGGCCCTCAGTGTCACAAGCGACAACTTTGCCACTGTGCCTGTGTAACTGATGGATATCTGTATAAGGCTGATGAATCTGGAAAAAGCTCAAGCAAGATGAAAAGCCATTTGTCATTTTCCAGAGATCAGGGCAATCCCACCAGTGCCATGCCATTAGCAGGAGTTGGGTCTGCACTTCATTATTTTTGTCCTTTAAAAAAACACACAACATGGGATTCCAAGCCATGTTAAACCTCAAACGCTTTAACAGAAGAATCGAGCTCTGTCACTTGGATTGAAACACTGCTACCCACCATAGTGGCAGTTTAGTCGGGGGTTTATCTGGTGTCTCCTGATTTACAGGGCATACATTTGCACACTCCAGTTAATCAGTCATATTGCCAGTTCCTCCTTCTACGTTCGAATTCAACACTTTCAACACAGGTAGCTCCCATTTGGGTTCAGTTTCTTAAGGACAAAGCAGCTGTCAGGATGAGCAGACTGACATGAAGTGAGTGTTTTTGATGGTCCTTGATATACAATAAATGGGGAGCTACAGTCGTGGCCAAAAATATTGACGCCCTTGCACTTTTTCAAATAACTCACAATTCCTCTAAACATAAGTTGAAATTAACAGTACAGTATTTGGTCTCCACAATTCTTTATTTCTCTGTTTAATATTACAGAACCTTTGTTTTTGATTCAGAATTTAATATATCCTTTTAAATCAGAAAATGAAAAGAAATGGCATTGACAAAATTATTGACACCCTAGACTTAATATTTGGTAGCACAGCCTTTGGTCAAAATAACTGCAATCAACCGTTTCCTATAGCCATGGATGAGCTTCCTGCACCTCTCTACTGGCAGTTTGGCCCACTCTTCTTGTGCAGACTGCTCCAGTTCTCCCAGATTTGAAGGTGCCTTCTCCCAACTGCTGTTTTCAGATCTCTCCACAGGTTTCAATGGGATTTAGATATGGACTCATTGCTGGCCACTTCAGAACAGTCCAGCGTCTTGTCTTGAACCATTCCTGGGTACTTTTTGAAGTGTGTTTGGGGTCATTGTCCTGCTGGAAGACCCATGACCTTCGACGGAGACCCAGCTTTCTGACACTGGGTTCAACATTGCGCTCCAAAATGGCCTGGTAATCTCCAGATTTCATGATGCCATGCACACGTTCAAGGCACCACAGCAACCCCAAAACATCACTGAACCTCCTCCATGTTTGACTGTAGGGAAGGTTCTTTTCTTTGAAGGCTTCATTTTGTTTTCTGTAAACATAGAGATGATGTGCTTTACCAGAAAGCTCTAATTTGGTCTTATCTGTCCACAGGACATTCTCCCAGAAGGATTTTGGCTTGTTCAGATGTGTTTTGGCAAACCCCAGTCGGGCTTTCTTATGTCTCTCTCTCTCTCAGCAGTGGGGTCCTCCTGGGCCTCCTAACATATAACCCCCTTTCATTGAGTTGGCGACGGATGGTGCGAGTTGAAACTGTCATACCTTGTGTCTGAAGGTCAGCTTGAATCTGTTTGGCAGTTGATCGAGGTGCTTTCTCCACCATTCGAACAATCCTGCGCTGCAATCTTCTATCAAGTTTTCTCTTGCGGCCACGTCCAGGGAGGTTGGCTACAGTGCCATGGGCCTTAAACATCCTGATAACATTACGTACGGTGGAAACAGGAACATCGAGGCCTCTGAAGATTGATTTGTAGCCTTGAGATTGTCCATGCTTAGCTACAATCTTCTGTCTGACCTCCTCAGACAATTCTCTGGCTGTCTTTCTCTTCTCCATGCTCATTGCGGTACACACAGTGAAACAAAACAGGAGAATGAGTCCTTTTCTCTATTCAAACTGGTTGAATGAGTGATTTTTATATTGCAGGCACCTGCAACTCACCACAGGTGAGTTCAGTTCCAAAGTGAAGGAGAATCACCTGCTTGAAATCTAATTATTTCTAACTACTTATAAAAGGTGCCAATAATTTTGTCCGGGCCATTTAAGGATTTCTGTGTGGAATAAGCTAAGACTTGGTAAATTTTTCTGTTTTTTGTGTTTTATTCCACTGCAAACCAAAGAAATACATATGTGGATACCAAAATATTTTTTAATTTCAACAATTTTCTGGAAGGAATGGTGCATTATTAGAAAAAACTGCAAGGTCGCCAATATTTTTGGCTACGACTGTATAACAATCTGGGCTACCTGCTCCAGTGTTATCATGAAGGAGCTCTGTATTGTACTAATGGTACCTCATTTAAAACACTTTTGAAAACAGGAGGTGAATTTCTCTTTGTATTGCATAAACTGTAGAGACATTGCCCATAATGAAGTCAAAAACAGAACTAATTACAAATATCACCTACATAATACAGATGCATGAGTTGTTGCAGCACTTGCTTAGAATAACTACTTCCTGATGTAGAAAATAATTGTTCTCTTTGTGACTGCAGGTGTTTCCTTGACCTGCAATTGAAGGAAATGTTTTCATCTACTAAACAAATGTGGTTCGGAAATTTTTTTTTTTTTTTGTGGTGATCACTGGGCTTCCAGCAGTCCCAAATCTGTTCACCTCTGTGCAGAAAGGCACTAGTAAATCCCATTGTTTAAGAACTGGATACTTGACCCTAATATGATTGCACTAGTATTTTTTTTCTTTCCTTAATGTGCTGGGAAGGCATTTGGCTTCTCAGACTCTAAAACAATTTTAGAGGATTTTGCATGGGTTCATGCAAAGAACGAGGTGGTAATGCCATCTCGTGAAGCTGGTGCAGAAAAAAAATCACAAGGCCAAAGGCAGAGTGGCTTGTACTACTTCCAGCTTCGTTAAATAAATTTAACACAAGTTGTTTTTTTTTTTTTAATATATATTTTTACAAAAGTTTCACAGGTTCCCACAGAGTTCTTGGCACCCATGTCTTAAAAGTTTTTTATGTTACATGGTTAGGAAAAAATACTCCAGAAAACTTTGAGTGCAGGAAGTTTTACTTAGAACACTACATTTCGTAGAGCCTATTTTTTTGTCTGCTGTTTTTATCCCCCAGCCCTCCTGGACCACTCCTTTGAGCAGCCTCGGCCCCACTCCCACTGCCACCCCCCCATTGCTGTAGCCCTGGTTGATCTGACGTATCCCTTCGTGGGGGGAAGGGGACCCTCCTCCCGGGACAGGAACCGGGAGGAGAGACTTGCCCAGTGGGAGTTCCTCTCCTCACCAGGTATGGGATAGTTCCTCTCCAAGCTTTCTCTGTGCTACTGATTCTGCTGCTGTATGTATGTTTTCCCCTCTGTTTAAATACAGAATGTGGTAGCAAGACTGTTGGCGGGGAGATCTGTTATCATATTTCTCCAGTAATGTAAAAATTGCATTAGGTTCCAGTGAGATGAAGCGAGAGTTATAAGATTCTCCTTACTTTTGAGTTTTAGATGGTACAGGCTTTCTTGCTGAGCTCATGATGTGGAATGTTTGGTCTTCCAGCTTCTGGCCTGTCACAGAAAGGCTGCATGTACCTCCTTCAAGGTTCAAATCTGTAGGGGCTAGGGTTTTTCTGTGGTGGTCCTGGGCTACGGAATTCCATACCCCAAGGAATGCATGTCAGTCAGTGGAGTTCAAAAGCATGCTATAGAACACCCCTTTCATAGAAGCCTTTGGTCACAGTGAATAATATATACCTTAAAGACTATATTAGGTTTTTGTTTGTTCTTGTAGATTTTACAATACTGTTTTTTGTTGGGTTTTTTTTGTTACTGTAATGCACGTTGATTGCATAAAAACATGGAGAAATAGAACAGATGGCAGTTTTATTTTCTTAACTAAATATAGCAGTTTGTTTGAAAACTGCCAGTGTTTGTGTTCTTGGAGCAACTGCTTAAGATGTTGTATGCTACAGTTGGGTGATTTTTAGGGTTTCTGCTTAAAGGGAATGTGTATCATTCACTGTATGATTATTTCAACATTTACCATAGTAATGCAGAAATTGGTTGGAAAGAATACATTTAGCAAATGGCTTTAGTATAGCTATGAAAAATACATTTGAAATAGGAATATGGAGGTGTCCATTTTTGTGATTTGGGAAGGGTGTTGTGGTGATGTCAGTGTTTATTGCAGCAGGTGAACAATTGCAGAAGGTGGGAACATTTGGGCTATGCTGACAGGAATCCTGCTACATTTTTAAGAAAACCCTGACTTTTATGTTTGGTAAAGTTGAGCAAGAGAATACAGTGCTTTTCTCATTGCACACAGTTAGAGCTGGTGTGGCAATTACATCATCACAGCACCCTTCCTGTTCACAAAATGGATGATACTCCATCACAACTTTAAAAGTATTTTTTTTTCTATTTTCTGAAGACATATTTACTAAATAAAATCAGCAGTCTACATTCTGGATCCTTTATAGTGACAATCATATAAGGGATGGTACACATTTCCTTTAATTGATATAGTTGATTTGGTTGTATGAACCCTTTGAGCATTTCTACTTGTAGTTTCTCTAGTTTCTTTTATTTCCCATCAGTTTTGTTACAGGTTCATGTCTGTTTTTGGTTTTATAAAATAACTATTTTTGTACTGTTTCTAGCACTTTCTATTTAGTTGGGGTATATTATGCATAGGAGGCAGTCACTTTTGTTTTGTTGTAAGCATGTACCTTTTACTTTAGTTTTGCAGGTAAGTAACAGTGCATGGCATCACTGCAGTGGGTAATGGATGATTAATGTCACTTAATTGAGTGAAGTGACATCACTACAGTGAATAAAAGTATTAACTGACATGTCAGTCATCCATTACCCCCTAACACAAAAGGGAGCACGTCTCTAAAATTGAGGTGGTGCAGCTAGGGCAGCCAGCCCAAATCACTACAAAAATACATAAGTAGCTGCACTCAGCACAAACGTAACTCACAGGTTTGCTTCTTTGCAAGTAAAAAGGTTTATTACGTACCACTTGTGAGGAAAAATCCCAGTGCTTCGACCACCAAATTGGTCTTTGTCAGGGGGGTTACCCACTGCAATGATATCCTTGAAGTGGGTAAAAGGTTATCTCAACAACAAGGAATTAAAGGCTATTTGGGACAAATCTTGTAATAAAAACAGGTCTTTATTTACTTGCAGACTATCTTTAGTTCAGTGAAAAAAAAATCGTCTGTTTAACCAGCCTAATGATGCCGGCTGGTGGAGCCTCACTTTGCCATGTGGGGGACCTCGGATTGAGTCCTGAACCTTTGGGTCTGAGTGTGCTGAGCCTGGGAGAGAAGACTGTGTCCCACTGCAGCAGTGCATTGCATGAGCAGTGGCACTGATTAGGGCAGCCACAAATCAACCACCCCCTGCCCAGAGGAAGTGTTGGCGGTACTCAGGGGAGATGGAAAGCCACAAAGAGGGGTTAAAAATGCCAGATACTACATGGTTGAAGATGGCAAACCCCGACCACCCCAGACACTGTGGAACATGTGGTGCCTTTCACGCCACCTCTGCCAACAAAGGCTTCTCCCTAGAGGCTAGCAGGGCTCAGCCCATTCGCCAGGGATCTGCCATGGGGAGCAAGCCACAGAGAAATGGGGAGGTACAGCAGGATCTGGATAGGAGCACCCAGGTAAGTATGCGTGCTTGTGGGATAAAACGTGGGTATGTGCGTCAGAAGGTAATGAGATTAATTTTAAACAATGGTCAAGGATATGAATTTATTTTTTAATTTTTTTAATTTAGTATACTTTTTCTGCCTCTGGCCGCCTGGTACCTCTGCCCAGTCATGGACCCCTGCTTCCACTCCCATATTGACCGCACCTCTTCGATACCCCCGTCTTACCCCCCAGGTTGAGTTTGTGGCACCGGCCCCTATAGTGCCACAAACGATGGGATAGGTCGAAGGGCTGGCCTGGGAGCTGGTTGAAGCCAAGTGCGGGCTTCATCTAGGGCATCCAGCAGCATTTTTTTCCCCCAGTGTGCGGGGCGGGGACATGCAATGACCCGTCCTCCCCGCCCCTTGAGCTACTGCTGTCAGCATGCTCGGTACACCCAGCCTACGCTAGGTGTCCGTGTTGTGCTGAACACTCTACCCTCTCTCTCTCTCCCCCCTCCCCGGAGAAAGAGAGCAGTCATCTGATGCTCAATCCTCTTCCCCCAGCCGGCCCTCCGGCATCTTAGGTCCGTTCCCGAACCCAGGTCATTGATATTGCAGGTAGACAGCCTGCGCCAGCGGGCTGGAAATGTTTATTTATTTATTTTTATTAATTTTGACCAGGAAAGGCATATTAAGTTATAGCAGCTGGTTTCCAGGTACATACTGGGGGTGAGTTGCATGGATGTGTTTTGTTGACGAGGGTAAGGTTGGCCATGACACCAAAGAAACTTACCTACTTTTCTTTAAGTGCCATGGAATCTTTAGCTTCCACCTGGTCAGTGATCAGAGATGGGCAGAAGGGACCTTGATGGAATGTCTCATCAGAAGAAAGGTGGTACAGCAGTGCAGGATCTCCCTTGTACTGCACTAGTGTCCGTTATGGGTATTACCCCAAGTACCTGGTGTGGGCCTAGACAGAACCCACAACCTACCTAGCTTCTGGCCCCATAGGCAAGTATGCTTATCTACTGAGCCACTGAGACACTAATGTAATTCTGGACTTCAAGCCATCCAGTCAGTTTAAAGACAAGCAGGCATTTGCCCTTGGAGAAACTGAGATCAGGATTCTTCCAGGTTCACCAGGACCTCTCACTCAGGATATGTTAGGAATGGATGCCACTGACTGTGCATCCCATGGTGTCCTGGTCACAGCTTAACCTTATCAGTTTTGCCAAGGAATAGCTTGGTGCCTTCTTTTAGGTCCTTTTCCTGGACTCTGTGTTAAGATCCTTGACATAAGAAGTTCTCTTTAATCCTCAATGGAAAACTGCTTCTGAAAGACCACTTTGAAAAATGCTTGGATGCATTGTCTTGCAGATCCCATGACCTAGTGTTTGCCCTCTTGGAAACTGCAGTGCGCTTTGCCTGTTAGAGTTTCTGAAATGTGGGTCCTTGGACAAGCATTAGTGTAAGGGTAAGCATGTCCACTTGATGCATTGGAACCTGGACAAGACCAGTGCCTTACTACAGGATACAGCTCTCGATGCGGCCATGCTGACTGTTGAAGGGTCTCAATGTTGGTTCTACCTCATATGAACATTTGGTTGAAGAACTGGTTCATCAACTAGACCATGAAAGGCTATCTTGCTACCATTTGCCTCAGCTTTAACCTGCTTGGGAGTGTTTTGAAAGGGTCATTGGGGCAGTTTGCACTATTAATCGACTCCACCTTCCTGACAAATCGGATGGGGGGGGTGCAATGGTTTTCCTTTTTAGAGTAAGTAGTAGCAGCCATTTCAGGGGGAAAGTCCTTTAGCTCTTGGAAATAGTTTAATAAGGGCAAGTTCCGAGGCAGTAGGGCCAGCGGAGGTAGAGCAGCAGAGTCTGGGTCCTACTCTAAGGCCTCCTCCTGAAGGGTGTCCAGGTCCTTCCCAGGGCCAAGATGCTGTGGCATTGCCTCTGATGGTTTGCAATGGAGTGAGCAGCAGTTTCACTTTGTACAGCTGGGTCAGAGAAATGGTATGTTCTGGATATTCCATAAAATTCTTTCCTGGCCCTCCAAAGGATTTCTTTAGTATTTCCCCACCAACCACGCACCTCTCTTTACTTTCGCTCTTCTGCAGGGAAGTCTGCCTTTAACTGTCATCTTCTCTCCATCTGGAATAATCTCCCCTCACTTTCCTGTCTCTCTGATGCCAGTTCAGATTTTTTTTGCCCTCTGCCCCTTCCTGCTTCTGTCCTTCCCCTTACTGACCTCTGATCTTGTCTCCCCTCTCCTGTCTGTTTTGCTGGATTATGTAGCTAGTATATGGTCGTCTGCTGCTGTTCATAAAATAATGCATATGACATTTGTGATTTGATTTTTGCTTGCACTCTGTTCATGCTTTTTACCACCATGCTGAACTACTGTATATTGTGCAGTTTGTGTTACTTTTTGCTTTGTATATTGTCTCCTCTCCCACTCCCCTGGGTCGCACCTGGAAGCGAGCCTCAGCTCAGTGTGGTTTGCCGGTCACTATTTTTCAGATAAATAAAAATAAATCCAGCCAAACATTTGGCCCAGAGTGAAGCTGTTGCATCATTGCTAGCAATGAGAATGAGGGGTTGAGCTCCCCCGAGGATCATGGCAAAGAAATCCTACTCCTTGTCCGTGATTCCCAAAAAGATGGGGGAGTTTAACCTTTCTTGTATCTCGGGTGGCTGAACGAGTAGGTTGTTCAGACAAGGTTCTGGATGAAGACATTGCAGTCCATCATAGATTCAGTCCAGCCCTGGGAAGTGTTCTTCTCCATAGATCTGATGGAGGCATACCTCCTTGCTCCTATAACCCCTCAGTATTGGCAGTATCTGAGGTTAGAGCTGGAAGAAAAGCACTTTCAGTATCAAGCCCTCCCATTCGGGCTTGCCTCAGCCACACGGTCTTCTCAATGGTCATGCTGGTGTTGGCTGCCCAGCTTTGCATGAGAGGAATTGGAGGGGAAATATCTGTCTTTTGTAACTTGCTGCAGCTGTACAGTCAAACTCGAAAAAGGGTCACGTCAGCTTACATGGAATTTTATTTGAGGTTTGTGGCTTTACACTACATTAATTTTTGATGGTTTCCCCTAATAAGTTGGTTACAAAGGATTTGTATGACTATATAGAATCGGACATTTTCTTATAGTAGGAAAAAAGTAAAACTTGCTTTGTACCACCCTGAATAAAGGAATGTGATTTTATGTTGGATAACAGATAAAATCTACAGAAGCTGGACACAGTTTTACAGGTTAGTAAGAGGATCTGGATTAAAATGGATAGTGATTCACAATGATAAACCTGATGATCACTATTACTTTTTCACATAAGTTGGATAGTTATGCCCCCCCCCAAAAAAGTACATGTCCGATTATAGATCCAAATAAGCTAAAGACATTTTTTTATTTCTTTTTGACTACTGCTGAGTTCAGTGGTACTGATATTCAGAAGGTTAGCATGCCAGTAACATGAGCCAGTTCTGTAGTACATGTGCTCTTGGTCTCTGTTATTCAAACAGCAACAAGCCAAAGTGTCGAGAGGATGGTCTGCGCCAGTCACTGTCCACTTCTTTTTTTTTTTTTTAATTAAATCTACTTTATCAAACATAACTGCAATCAAAATGGCAATAAAAGATTACATAATAAAATGCATCAAAATTATGACTTCAATAACCCACCCCCACCCAACTATTCCTTCCCAAGATTACATGATCATAAGTACCAGGAGACAGGAAAGTAGCGAAGAATAAGTAGAAACAGAGAAAAATAAAAACTAATTTTTACCTTTTTAAAATAAAAATGTCAAAAATATGATGACTGTTTATTAAGGCTGGACATCTAGTCTTCAAAAGCTCCCCTATCTTTTAGAATAAAGTGAAAAAGTATCTTGAATTGACGCTGACATGAGTATATACATAATAGTTGTAACATTTCTCCATACCATTCCAAAAAAGACGGTGCATTGATAAAACCAATGATGCAAGATTAGTGTTTTGGTAACCATGGAAATAAAACAGTAATGATTATCGTTCTTCAGGGATTGAAGGTCAATCCCCAAAATACAGTTATAAAGTAAACCCAGAGGAAATTCCCCAATTGTTTTCCAGTTTCTTGATTATCATATTCCATAATGCTTTAGCTTTAGGACATTCCCAAAAAATGTGTGAAAGCAATCATAATACAATTTTCTGAATCTAGAATTCCCCATTTATATAATTTTTCTGGTGTGTTGTAAATAGCATATATGATTTTAAATTGTCTGTATTTGTATCCATCAAGTGGCATGTATTTATATATATTTTTCTGTTGGTCTTCAGAGATGGGGTGAACAGAGATTTTTGACCAGTAATTTATAAGATGCTCTCTGTGTGAGCAGGTTTTCTGATTGAATTTCTTTATATGTTTTCGATACAGTCTTGTGTTCTAAGTCTAGTTTCTATTTTCTAAAAGGTATGGCGGAGAGACTGTAGCTGGAGGGTTTCTTAGTTTTAATTTTGACAGGTATCTAATTTGAAGAAATAATAAATCCATCCTTAAATTATGTTTGTGACATGATAAATTAAATCCATTTGTTCTACAGAATGAATTGACTTGGAGTGATAATCCCTTTTACTAAACCAAATTGGGTTAAGTAATACCTTCCCATTTATTTAAAAGTTGCAATTAAACCATATTGGTTGTTCCCACAGATTGAGTCCTTCCCATATATTTTAAATTGATTAAATACCAATAAAGAGGTGCCAATGGATGTGTTCTTTAATGATTTGGGCAGGGATTTGTATTTCATATATAATATGGCTCAGAGAGATCTTATGCGAAGTACAAAGCTTCCTGTTCAATGGTTAGCCACTGAGTGGCTTGCGCAATGTAGTAATAAATAAGAAAATCTGGTGCACCCAATCCACCTTTCAGTTTTGGAGTCATTAAACATGGATAACTCGATTGGGATCTGTACAATTGCCCAACGTATGTTAGTCCAACATTAAAATTGCAGACACAGACTTCTCATCACTGACCACTGCCCAACTTCCAATTGCCCCGGCATCTGTTCTCCCGACTGACACCTTTTCCTGGCTCCCAATTCCTCGACAGAACACTACAAACAAGAAGCACAGCCACACTAGATTAGATTAAAGACCACAAGCAGCCTTGTATTGGACAGTAATGGCGGTAAGAATTTGTACCTCAACACAGTTATGAACCAGCTGCTGTTTCTATTTAGTCGGAGGCAGTCCGACTACAACTTAAACTGCAGCAAAAATTTGCATGGAGTCAGTCAGAGATTCCTCATCAATACACGGAACAAACACAAACAAAGAAACAGGCATTTATTTTGTGGCACAAATGACCAAGCATTGCTGATTTGTTTGGCATGTGGAGGTGTTTTAGAAAACATGGCAGCACAGAAAACATGTACCTGATGTTTGTTATAGTATCCAGTCTCAGATGTGCAATTCTCCACTGCAAGCTCCCTGCTCTATGCTATTGGGCAAGCACCTCCTCCAAAGTTTCAAAAGTCAACATTGTTTCATATAAAAAGTCCCGTTTTGGATGAGAAAGGTGCAGTTAAAAAACAAGCATAGACCAAAGGCAGTATTCTGTAGGTTTTGGCATTATCCACTGATGCATGTATGGACTATAACTGCCTAAAGAGGTGTTGACTTGTTTACAGAAAATGCCTCCAAATGCCAAAAAAATAGCAGAGCTTTGACATTTGTAGGTCGTCCTGCCTTTTTAGTGCCCACGTTTGTCATTTTATAATTTTGGTAAGCCGGTCACTTGAATGGGAATGTCTGTTATTTATTCAGGGCCACTTTGAAAGAACTTGCTGCTACTGGGGCTTATGGTATGTGTGGTGTTTATGGAAACTGTATTGAACATGTTGCTGTTACGGGGTGCTGGCTTATGGAGAGTGGGTGGGCTGACTGGAGGCAGGCAAACAAATCAGGGACCAGCTTCTGTGGTAAAATGAACCGCGTGGAAATTTTCAAAGTGGGAAGCTGGAGTCTGGCAGTTGTGCGTCGGGAACAGCAAAGTTGGGCATTCTTACTAGACCAACTCAATCTAGGTTTATGACCTTGCCAAATAACATTTTAAAATTCTTTTGTAAATTAAAAAAAAAAAAAAGTCCATTGTTAATTTTATGGAAAGCATTATCATGGGATATAATACTTTTGGTGAAATGGACATTTTTATCAGATTGATTCTATCCCAGGGAGATGATGTTAATTTTTGCTATCTTTCTAAATTGATGGTATGAATTTGTTCTAAGAAATTTCTATATATCATTCTATTGGTAGACTTACTTATTTTTATACCTAGGTAGATTAACTCATTGGTTGACCATTTAAATCTCCATCCTGGAAAAAAATATTTTTTTACATAATGATTGAGGTACTATTTGAATTTTCTCCATATTTAGCTGGTAATGAGTAGATTGCTCCACAATTCTCAATTTCCTTAAATGTACCTATTGGGGGCTTACTCTGATTGCTTAAATGAAGAAGTATATAATCCTTGTACGCAGAAACCTTAAATTGTTTGCACCTAAATTTGATAACAGAAATTAAGGAATGATTCATAAGGTGCTGAATTAAGGGCTATATTTGTAAATTTAATAAAAAAAAAAAAAAGGACAACCTTGATGAGTGCCATTGAGTAATGGAAAGGGAGATGAAAGTACTTTGTTACATTTTACCCAAGCAGATGACTGGGAATATATCAACCTAATCCATTTAATGTAGTATTCTGGGAAATTAATGTTTTTAAGTGTTCTGAAAAGATGCATCCATGAAATGTGATCAAATGCTTTTTCTACTTCAAGGGAGGCCAGTACCATAGGGAGTTTGGCCTCCCTCAATGCAGAAACGATGTTGACTCTTTCGTAAGTGATCAGCCAAATGCCTACCAGACATAAATCATACTTGCTCTGGATCAATTAACATTGACCACACCTGTTGAAGTCGGTTAGCTAAAGCTCTAGTTAAAATTTTGAAATCTGTATTTACTAGGGATATAGCCCTATAATTTATAACCTTCGTAGGATCCTTGTCAGGCTTGGCCAAGACAGATATAAAGGCTTCTTGTAAGGAAGGATCTAAAGTTCCCTGCTTCTTCATATACCTTTAGTAATTGTGTTAAAACTTCCTTTGCTAACGTTTTGTAAAATCTAACTGATAGTCCGTCCAGGCCAGGGGCTTTATTATT
This sequence comes from Neoceratodus forsteri, assembly GCA_016271365.2. NCBI lineage: Eukaryota > Metazoa > Chordata > Ceratodontiformes > Ceratodontidae > Neoceratodus > Neoceratodus forsteri. Next base: position 976,437,037 of record CM057449.1, on the reverse strand, counting down.
CACCATTTGTTGTAAAGTGTTTTGCAGCTCTATTAATGTTAAGGGTTTTGATGAGAAATCTTTGTCAACTTTATATAATTTGGGTAATGAACACGTGTCTAAATATTCTTCTGTAGAATCAGAATTATTGGCTCTATCCCAGATTCCATACACGGTTTTATAGAATTTACTAAATTCTTCTACAATGTCCCTAGATTGGGAAATAAGCTGCTGGGTGACCATACTGTATAGGTGTTTTACAGTACGGGATGGCTGTTGTTGCTTAACATGCCATGCTAGTTGTTTGCTTGGCTTTTCACCCACAGAAATATATTTAGACTTGGATTTTAATATAATTAATTTGGCCTGTGATCTGTTCAATTTGTGATAAGCTTGCCGAGTTGCTGTCAGCTGAAAGGCTAGTTGTTCTAAGTATTGTGAAGCTTTAATTCTATAACGTTTATAGACTGGAGAAGTTCTTGTAATTTTCGGTTTTCTTTATTCATTTTATAAGCTATTCTGATAATTTCACCTCCAATAGCACATTCATAAACTAACCAAACAGTTGACTGCTTTTCTACGGAACCTACATTTTCTTTGAACAAATGTTGAGTAAAGTTTTCCAGATTATTTACTAGTGTTTAAAAGACTATCATTCATTCTCCATGTTTTATCTTGTGGTACATTTATATCTCATCTAAGTCTTGCCATCACCGGAGAATGATCGGAGATAACTGTTGCTAATATTTCTGCGTTGGCCAATCCAGATAATAGACCGTAACTAATAAAGAAGAAATCGATCCTAGATGAGGTTTTGTGGGGGCTTGAATAAAAAGTGTATTCTGTTGAAGTTGGGTGTAAAGTTTTCCAAGGATCTACCAGGGCATGAGAGTTTATAATTTCCTGCAATGCCTGTTGATTTGGGCAAATTGAAAAGTTGATGGCTGTGATTTATCCAACTTTATATCTGGAACAATATTCCAATCCCCAGCTATAATATATGTGATACTGGACCATTTGGCTAGGTGTAAAGAAAAAGTTGTAAATAACAGCGGATTGTCTTTATTGGGCCCATAGAAAGAAGCTAATATAATATCAGTTGTTTCTAGCGTACCGACTATTATATACCTAGAATTGGGATCAGTGAATATCTGAGCCTTAAAATCTATTGCTTTATTGATCAAAATAGCAATTCCTACTTTTTTTTTCCATCAGTACCTATTCCTAATACCTGCCCCACACAAATTCGTGAAATAATTTGTCTGCTGTAAGCAAATGAGTCTCTTGTAACAAGACTACCGCTGGATTACATTTCTTAAGATGTGTTAACATTTTTGTTCTTTTTATTGGGGAATTCGCACCTTTTATATTCCATGACAAAATAGAATAAATCGTTTTTATTTATTCACGCATTAAGCGGGTAAGAAGTGGTGATATCATAGGAGTATATTTTTATTTCTTTAAAAGCATACTTATTAAATACCAAATTTGAGAACTAACAACTGTTAACCTGATGTATATATTGAGAGAGAAAAATGTCCCTGTCTTGAAGTAGTCCAGAATTACTCTGCACTAATAATCGAGAAGGTCACAAGTACAGTTAATAATCCAATTTGTCTATTGGTACAATCAAATACATATAGTTCCTTCTCTAAATGTGTGGAGTAGGTGCTTCCACTATCCAAACTTGCACCCCAGTGCTTCGACCAGGGGTATGGTCTTCCTCAGGTGGTGAAGTTAGCTTGGACTTGCCTCTCTTAAATAGCCACTATTCATAAACACTTGAGTGCCCCCAATTGGTTTATTACATAGATACTGCTTTCAAGCGTCTCTGGGAGGATACAAACCCGATGCTGTTTAATACATTCCAAAACTATTTTTAAACATTTTTACTCGTAAAAACATAAAAAGGTTTACAAAGAGTATTATAGACATGCTGGCAAGGCTAATTCTTCATGGCAGAAACATTTTATAATCCATTTGTACCAAGATTTCAAATTTAACATTTTATTGTATATCTCTACATGTTGCTATTCTACTACTAAATTCTTATGACCAACACCTGATCCATATTTTTAATCAAAGTAAAACAAAATAACACATAACCATTAATCACTTCTCGTTACACTCTTTATAGATATTTATCAGAAGTCCATATGGCATTTCTTACTATTGTAGCATCTCTACTTGAGGCATTTCCAACTGTACCATCTAGTTCTGAATGGTCTAATGGCTGAGATGGTGATCCCTCCTTTAATTCATTCCTTTTCCAATTTCAGGGGGATCCACCAGTCCACAGCCAAATGGGTCTCACTATAGAGCTAGAGAGAGAAGTAAGATACCATAATCCTCATTCTTAGAGCAGTTTCTCCTTACCCTCAAACTGCTCATAAGGGATCGATCTTACTAGGGCTCTGGGGTGGGCACTGTCTGCTCTTAACAAGTTGTTTGTAGCAGTAGTCATCCTGTAGTTTTTGGTTTGCACTTTGATTTTCATCAATGAACAATGTTCGATCCAAATAATCTTAGTTTTATTTTTACTGTATGTGAACTTTAGATTCATCCCATTGTCCTTATTAAGCCAATCTAGAAACAATGAAATATCTTCCTTGGGTCCCTCCCATACACATAGTATATCGTCTATAAATAGAGTTCATCTTTTTATGTTTTTAAAGAATGGATTTCCAGTCTATGAAAGTACTTGTTTTCTCCCAGGACCCAAGGAAAAGATTTGCATAGCTGGGAGCCATTGCTTCCCCCATGGCCATCACCTGTAGCTATAAATAGAATTCTTCATTAAATTCAAAACATTTAGATAGGACAAATTCCAAGGCTGCCAAAATAAACTCTGTAGGAAATTCTGTACTCTTTGGGTTATCTCTGATAAACTGTGCACATGCTTCAGTATCAGTTCTGTGTAGAATGCTGGTATACAATGATTCCATATCAGTGCAGAGTCATGTGTAGCTGGGATTCCATAAGAAATCTTGAAACGTGGACATCCATTGTGTCCCTTGGGTATGAAGTTACATCTGGAAGACAGTTTTTAAGAAAACATTATATGAACTGGTTAAACTAAGGATCCTATTCTGGATACTTTGGGATGTCTGGGTGGGTTTGTAAGTCTCTTATGGACTTTTGGTAATGTATAGAAAGTGGGGGTAGTTGGGGTATCATTCTATGGGAATTTTAATTTATTCTCTGTAATAATCACTGGTTCTACCCCATTCCAATAAGTCTAAATTCTTTTTTGAAATCATCAGTAGGATTCTTCGGTGACTTTCTGTGTTTCTCACCATCATTCAGTAATTCTAGTACACTTCTGACATAATCTTTAGTGTCCATAATTACTGTACCCCCCCCTTCCCTTGTCTGCTGGTTTTATAACCACATTTATTGTTGACAATTCTTTCAAAGCTTTCCTCTCTGGTCCCCTCAAGTTACTTCTGCACTTCGTTCTTTTCTGTAACTTCCATGTTGGTCCAATAAAAGGTATCAAATCATTTGTTTCTGGATCTGTTCTTAAAAGGACCAGTACGGCACCTACATTTTTTTTGCATCATGGAAGATACCGAAATTCGCCACAGGACATGGCAATTGCATAACATTAAGAAGAAACTAGCACAGCTAGACAGTGACATCTACTTTTTATCCCAGTGCAAAAGGAATAACATTATCCCTAAAGGTCTAGCTATTTGGAATCCACTGAGAAACACAGATAATTCTACATATGCTGAGCAACTTTGTCGTAGGACCTCTGAGAAATTGAGAAATCACAGAATCCACAGCTCATATGCCAAAAAAGCATTTTTGAAGAAACAGTTTAATGAAATAGCTACCACACTGGAGAGGATGTCTGGTGAGCCTATTCCAGACATCTTGCATGAGATAGACATGAACTACCAAAGAACCTTAAGAAAAGCCATGCTCATTAAAAACACTAAGTTAGATGCCCTTCAACTTACCATACTTCCTAACAACCATGAAGAACAGAACAGAGTGACTGAACAACTAAGCCACACAGATGGGCACCTTTCAGTTGTTAATTTGTCCACCCACACACTGACTACTGGGGAATTAAATGTACTTTCTAAGGGCCTCAATTTCTGCCTAACTACATCACTGGACAGAATACAGTTTTGTGGTGAAATGGAGGAATACTTCCATGAGATTGAGACTGGGAATTTTTCAGGCAGAAGACATCACAGGGAAGAAATCACAAACAGTAAAATGCTATGGATAAGAAAAAGAAACCATATGAGTTTACCCCATCAAGTGGCTGTAACAAGAAACTAGACAAATGCATTAATTGCTTCATGAAGTTACTGGTGAGATTCTTAATAGGCAGAAACAGGCCGCTATAACCTCTCTCCATTGGAGCGGAGGGCTATACAAACACTAAAATCAAACCATAACATTGTCATAAAAAAAGCTGATAAAGGCTCGGCAGTGGTGATATTGAATCGGGAAGATTACATTACGGAAGCCAACCGGCAGCTAAGTGACCTTACTTACTACAAAGTACTGGGAAGTGACCCAGCTACAGAATATAAAAGAGAACTACAGAAGTTAATTGAAACATTTCCAGAGCATGTCCAAGACAAACTAAAGGACCTCGTCCCCAGTGAACCTAAGCCAGGGACATTCTACAATCTTCCTAAAATACATAAGCCTGGTAATCCTGGTAGACCCATAATCTCTGGTAATGGCACCCTGACAGAGGGGATATCAGGGTTTGTAGAAGCTATTTTCAAACCGCTGGTTATACAAAGGGATAGTTACATCAAGGACACTACTCACTTCCTGCATAAACTTTCTGGTTTTAAGGACTTACCACCTGATACCCGTTTAGCCACAATGGATGTAACCTCCCTCTACACTAATATTCCACACACAGATGGCATTTCAGCCTGCCTCAAATACCTGCATGACAAAGAATTAGATCCCAACATTGACCCTGGAGTTGTGGGTAAACTCACTGAAGTCATTCTGACACATAACAACTTCAGCTTTAATGGTAAACATTATGTTCAAACTGTGGGAACCGCAATGGGAACCAGGATGGCTCCTCAGTACGCTAATCTTTTTATAGTGAATTTGGAGGAGGATTTTCTAAGGCACTGTACACATAAACCACTTGCTTATTTCCATTACATTGATGATTTGTTTATAATTTGGACAGAGGGCACTGGCACACTTAAATTTTCTGGATACCACTGAGACTATTAAGGATGGTACCCTACATACCTGTCTACAGGAAACCAACAGACAGATACTTACACAAGAAAAGTAATCACCCGAGCCACACAAATAAATCTGTTGTATATAGTCAAGCACTTCGGTATCACCGCCTCTGTTCAAATGAGGAAGACAGAGACACACATCTGGCGATGTTGAAAAACACCTTTATTGAGCAGGGACACTCATCCAGGGAAATTGACAAAACAGTGGAACATGCAACACAGATCCCGAGAGAACAGCTACTACAATATAAGGAACGGATGACTACAAACAGAATACCCTTAGTAGTCACATACCATCCTGACCTTGAACTCCTACGTAAGATTATTAAGGATCTCCATCTAATAATTAGTGAGGATGAAACCCTTAACTGTATTTTTCAAGAACAACCACTACTGTCTTTTAAACAACCACCTAATTTAGCCAACCTGATTATTAGGAGTCAACTTTAACCGGAACAGAATACCATGACATCATATGGTACACGACCCTGTCATCAACGCACATGTAAGACATGTAACCTCATTTCCACTTCAGACTGCGTGGTTACATCACAAAACAGACTATTGAGGATACAGGGGAATTATACATGTACATCAAGTAATGTGGTCTACTTTATCCAATGCAAGAAATGTCCTCGTACAGGTTGTGTGGGGGAGACAAGCCAACAACTCCGCACTAGAATGAATTCACACAGACATTCTATTAATCACAAGATGATTGAGAAACCAGTAGCCCAGCACTGCTCCCAGGATGACCACTCAATCTCAGATATGTCTGTGATGGTCTTAAAGGACATTTCAACAGTACACAGAGACGGGCTTCTGAAATTAGACTTATTTTACTTCTCAATATGGTGGCAGATGGATTGAACATTGATGTTGGTTACATGACACATTATTCCACTTAAACTTACATAGACCTTTACTTTAAAAGATGGACATAAACACTTTAGTTCTTCAGTGGGCCTTTGATTTTGTAAGTTTATGATTATCTACATTGTTGACTTCTCACCTTAACACTGTGGTGTGTGTGTTTTTGTGTGTTTGTGTGTGTTTGTGTGTGTTTTGTGTGTTTGTGTGTGTTTGTGTGTGTTTGTGTGTGTTTGTGTGTGTTTGTGTGTGTTTGTGTGTGTTTGTGTGTGTTTGTGTGTGTTTGTGTGTGTTTGTGTGTGTTTGTGTGTGTTTTGTGTGTTTGTGTGTTTGTGTGTTTGTGTGTTTGTGTGTTTGTGTGTGTGGTGTATGTACACACGTGTGGGTGGAGCGTGGCATGGGGCAATTATGTGGCTAGGACACTTAGTTTTCACATATAGTGTGCATTTATTTCCTTCTATTAGTTGTCAGTGGTTTTATTACACACTGTTACATTTTTAACTGCTCATATTAAGATGCATATCTCATTTACTTGGGGGTTCATAAAAGGTGCAATTCCTTTGGGTTTTCATTTAGATTGCTTAGACTGATTCTGTGCATTTTTGTTATACACAGACTCTGTGTTGAAATCTGCACTTATCAGGCTCATGGTCTCGTTTTCTTGGGGGTCCTTGACAAGTATATATATATATATATTTTTTTTTTGGCACTTACACGTACAAGTGATACTTTTATGCATCATGTTTATATGTGTAGGTTAATTTGAGGCTTGTTTTCAACTTGCAGTTATACCTAATTTCATGATTTTGTCTCATTATCTGTCCTTTAATATACCACGACAATTGGAATGTGAGTTGTAAGCTCATCTTACATGTATTAGAGAGAATGCCACTCCAAGGTGTTTTTCCTTTTTTTATCACTAGAATGCTTTCTTGGCATACTGAGACATTTTTAAATTTATGTGATAAGAACTCTCTGGCTGTAGAGAATTCTTGATAACCTTTGCCCTTCTGAGGCTCCTCAGTTAAAGGCATACTGGTGTTAATTAGCTTCTCTGACGTAATCTTCTATTATGTTTTAAATGTATATGTTAAACCAATGAGAATTATTTCTGCTTTTTCTATATAATCTGGTGTTAATAGTATGGGATATTTGAAAAAACTGCCACAAAGCTTCTGAAGAAGTACCTGGTTGGTTCGAAAGCTAAAGCACTTTGTTCTTTTCTGTAACATCCATGTTGGTCCAATAAAAGGTATCAAATCATTTGTTTCTGGATCTGTTCTTCTACTGGGGTCAGATTATTTTAGAGTTTTATCTACCTCTTTTAAAACCAGTCTCGAAGCTCTTAATCAGTGGGTTATTTGTGATTGGGCAGAATTGTGAGGGTGGTTTAAAAAGTCTTTTTCTATCTGCTTTTAAAGTACTGCCTGTATTTATAAAAAAAAAAAACCTCCCTATCACATTCACTTTCCTCTATTCCATGTATGTTTTGCTCTTGAAACAATGCTTATAAAGCTTGTATATCCTCATTTTCATCATGCAACATAGAATCCCCTACACATTCAGCTTGCTCTGGTATTTCTCTTAATTGTGTTTATTTTATTTATTTGCTTTTGTTAACCAGGTTAGCACACTAGACAGCAAGTGCCTATTTTCAGTTGGGACCAGGGAGGATACAGAGTACATAGGAAACAACAATACAGGGTCAGGGTACATTCAGGCCCATGAACAAGTGGGTGGAACAGCAACATGGTAAAACTGTCAATTACATGGTAAGGTATACAGCAAGCAAGATATAAATCAGCAGTAGGGAGATACGTTAGCATCAGTTAAACACCATGACAGAGTACAACAAAATACATGAGATTACATGAGCGCTTAACATTTGGAGAGAATCGCTACACACCTTGGACAGCTAGATGCGGGAAGTGCCAAGTCAGGGGCGCCACCCCACCAGGAGGGCTTAAATGCATTTATGCAAGTAACCAGCATAGATTAGCAGCAGTCAGTTATTAAATTAACCATTTCCGTATCCACAGTTAGCGGTCTTGAAGTAGGACCAAATGGTCAGAACTTTAAGTATCTCATCTAGAATCATTATTTGTGGTGCAATTCGAAGGGAAGGAAATCCCTAATTCTGCCCTTCATAAACAGTATCAAAATACAAACCAATACAGACCACAGTAACATAAGGTAGTCCCCTCCCCCATCTTGTGACCATGTTAGTGGCATTCAGTTAAATTGCAAGGAGGACATGGCCAGAATAACAACCCATCTTTTTAAAACATCTAGTATCTATTGTCATTGTTTATATATGTCAAAAATGATATAAGCTTTTAAGATTAACTTAGAAATGAGCTCTGAGCAAAAAATTAGAAGAACATATAAAGCCAATCTCATTCAAGAATTTTTATTTAGTGATTTTCCTCTCGGACTAGAATTTTGCTTAGAGAGATCTGGAATAGCTCAGCTCTGAGAAAGAGGTGAAAATATTCCAAGTATTCCAAGTTAAGTATCAGAATATTTAAGTATGATCAATTCACCTCCCCCTGTTTAATAATATTTATAAACCTGCTTGACTATAATAAAATATAAAATACATAACCTTATAGAAATGACTGTAAACGGTTGTCAGAAGCCCTACAGTATATAATAGTCTGCTGGGGCGATATGAACATGCAACAGTACATCAAAAATAAAGGCACAACAGCAATATAAGCACCTAAGGGGTCAGTAACATAGCAAATGCGTACTGAGAGTTCTTTATACAAATATTCCACCTTTTGCTTTTTGGTAACTTAATTTGGCTTTATTTTTTATAAACCTCCTAAACACTCAGTATAGAAAATAATATAAATCTATCAAATTGTCTGATTTTTCTGTTCTTGTTGACACTTCAGAAGTGACATAACAATCTGTAGAGTTTCAGTATTGCCCCTCGAATGTGCGGGGGGGGGGGAGAAGGAAGCTGTTGCGCAGTCAAAAATAAGTGCCAGGTATACCATTATAGTCTCAACATAAAGTATATAATACAATGAACTCTGCAAACTAAAATTGACAGCCCATTCAGTATTCGGCCATATCATTCAAAGTCTGAAGAAAACTTTACTTTTTTTTAAGCAACACAGGTCCAAGTTCTTTTCTCTTAACCCATCTAGCATGTGCAAAACGTCGGCTATACAATCTGCAAAGAAAGGAAACAAAATTTAGGCATAAGCTTTTATATAACTGAAGCAGACTTTACTTTCAAACATTACGAAGACCAACTGAAAAATCAGACCGGCCAACTAAGGTTTCAGTCCGAAACTAGGAAGAACATCCATATCTGATTGGTGATGCTTTTGCATTTCTAAAATATCTATCCCAACTTGGGGATTACTAGATATAATTGGAGGTCGTTATTGCTTCGGATCCCATAAAGAAAAACATCTGCTAAATCTACAGTAGCTGTGAATATATTCTGATAGAAAACAAAGTAAACTAATAAACAAAACTCCAAGTGGCCACTATCTAACCAAAAAGAATATTAGGATCATTTCTGGAGATCCATGGATTCAGAGACCATAGATTTGAATAATGAACTTTTATGAAGGTGAAAATATTAAAAGTATTTAAGTGAGATTGACTCGCCTCCCCTTATTTAGTAATATTTATAAAACTGCTTGACTGTACTAATGTATAAAATATATAACACTTTAGATATAAATGTAAGCAGAGTTGTCAGAAGTCATACAATATTAAAATCTGCTAAGCCGATCTAAACTTGAGAAACAATATATCAGAAATCAAGGACCAACTGCAATGCAAGTGCCTAAGGAAGCAGTAACATAGCAAATGTATGCTGAGGTTATCTATAAACAAAGCAAAGCTCAAGTCAGATTATGTATTCAATGTTCCACCTTTTTGCTTTCGGGAACATAATTAGGCTTAGTATCTGTTCATAAGCCTTTAATATATTCATTATGCAAAATAGTGCAACTCAAATGTCTTTTCTACTCCTGATGGCTCTTCAGAAGTAACATAACATTCAGTAGAGTCTCAGTGTTGCCCCTCAAACATGTGAAACAAGAGGTTGTTGCGCAATTAGAAATAAGTGCTGGGTATACTATTACATTTTCAGTGTAAAGTATATGATACAGTGAACTCTGCAAAACTAAAATTGGCAGCCCATTCAGTGTTTAGCCATATAACTCAATCAAGAAAAACATTAGAGTTGTTCTTCTTAGGCAACAGAAAACAAAGTTTTTATTTTAACCCATCCATCATGTAGAAAGTCTGCTGTATAATCGGCACAGAAAGGAAACCAAGCTTAAGCATAAGCATTCATATTAAACTGAAGCAAACTTTACAGTACATAGCCCGCTCATACCAGCAAGCTAAGAGTTCAATCCAGAATTGGGAAGGGTATCCACATCTAATCGGGGACTCTCTTGCAGTTCTGGAGGATCTTTCCTGGCTGCAGGATTATTAGATACAATTTAATGGGGATCGTTTTAACTTTAGATCCCATTTAAAAAAAAAAAAAAAAAAAAAAAAATCATTGGCTGATTCTATAGTGACTATAAATATCATCTGATAGCAAAGTAGACTAATAGACAGTGGCTACCTAGAGTTTCATCTAACAGAATGGATATTAGGGTCATTCCTAGTGATTCATGGATTCAGAGACTATAAGCTTTTGGGATGATTTCTTAAATAATTCTGGCAGCAAACTTGGCAGTTGTAGCTGAGCCGCTTCTGCTGATTTGGTAAGTAAAGGTTCCATGTGGTAGAGAACTGATCAGCTTGGCTGGGAATTAAACTTTAAATTTGAGATTCCCCTTATGCAGGATATTTTTTATGTCCATGTAAGCTCTTTGTTTCTCCCTTACAGACTGGCTTACATCATTGAAAATAAAAAATGTGATTTTTGCCATTAAAGGGAAGGTTGTGCTCTGACGGCTCTTTGTATTTTTATCTTGTCCTAGAAATTGAGCATTCTGTATATTATAGCTCTTGACCGCTCATCGGGTTTAGATTTAGGCCGAAGAGATCTGTATGTTCTTTCTATCAGATAGGTTTGCCCCGAGTTGGGTGGACCAGCGATTTGGCAGAAAAAAGCATCAAGGAGCTTAATGGCATCCGGATATTCCACTCCCTCCGGCATACCAATAATCAAAAGGTTATTCCGTCTAGATCTGTTTACCAAGTTGTCTATCTTCTCTTCCATTTTTGACATCCTCCTCCTGAGAGCTGTAATTTCTTCATCTTTTTGGACATTATCTTAAGTTGAGCTGATTCTTACCTCTGTCTGTGACCTGTTGTGACAAAGAATCCACCAACTATTTAATTGATTTTACATGTGAAACCAGTTCTTGAATTCAGCCATGTAAGATTCTTGCTCTTTTTTGTATAACATTTTTATTATTTTCAAAAGCAGTACATAATATAGGCTACTAAAGTTGATAATTGTGAATTCATTTCACATTGTCCATTCCATAATCATTTTTCTTGTGTGCTAGTTCATTCCATATTATACTACCACTGTGCTTACATGTTTTTTCCTACATTCTTTTCTTTCGATGTATGTTACTTCGTACATTATCAACATCTACCAATTTATACAGTCTAATACTAACATAAAACTAAACCAAACAAGAAAAATATCAAATAAAATCAAAGTAACTGCATTCTGTGACTTTTCTTGCCAGTCGCAGATTGACACACTGTCTCCTTAACTCTTGCTGAATATTTGTTTCAGACCCTTTATTTTATTAGGAAATTTTCCCTTTTAACTTCACCGCATCATACTGTTAAGTGATCCTGCACTGAGAATTTGAGCTTCCACTGGTGAAAGCGAAGTCATAAACTGTGCCCATTCCCTGCTGAAAAGTTCTTCCCTGCCCCTGTGGCATTGCCCTTAATGGTAAATTCCGCCACATCTGAGAGGTGGGTTTTACGCATGACACCCATGTGTTCAGGAGTATTTGTTTGGCTAAGACCAACATTACCTGCACCCATCTTGGATACAGGACCCATCCCTCTGTTCTCTCTCTCTTCATACACCAACATGGAGGCTGGGGTTAGATTTACCTCTCTTCCCCCAGATATTCTTAATTTCAATAGAGATTTGCTCCCAGTATTGCTTAACCTTATCACATTCCCAGAAATAATGGAAATATATACTCCTTTCTGCCAAGCACCTCTCATACATGGAGGATGACTCCAGGTGGAATTTATGTACCACTTCTGGTGGGTAGAACAGGTGATGTAAAAATTTATATTGTGCTTCCTTGTTCTTGTTACAGAGCAGGAGGCCCATGTGGGAAGTAATCAGCTGCTTCCATGTATCATCTGTAATAGTTATTCCCAGTTCCATTTCCCATCTTCTCATTACTTTTTCTGTTTCCCCCTCTAAAGCCATCCCTATCTAATTTAGCTGCTCTTCTTATTGGCCCTTTCTCACACAGCATTTCTCCTAGTATCTCTTTCTCAATCTTTAATATCATGCTACCCCTCAGTGGGTTTCTGAGCATGTTCATCCCAAAATGTCTCACCTGCATATATAGTACCAATACAAATGGGAGTTCAATATCTTTGGACCTCTCTGAATCATATCAAAGGGGTGCATATTTTTGTCCCTGTAGAGGACCCCCAGGCATCTAACTCCCCTGGCTTCCCATTCTGTGAATCCTGGGTCTTCTAGCCCTGGTAAAAATTCCGGATTTTTTGCCACTGGTACTAGGATAGTATTGTCCTTCAATGCTCCACTACTTCTCTTAATATATTTCCAGGCCTCCAAAACTGCCTTGACCATCGGGTTCAGGGTTTTAGTGTTCCTGTAGGCCCTGTCTCCCTCTGACAGATGTGCTGTTTAGTCTACCTGGACTGTCTCCTTATTCCAGGTCCAATCATATGGCAGATTCCCCTCTATTGACCCAATTATGAATGTACCTGTACTGTACCGGTAGGTAGTACCCCTTCACATCTGGGAAATCCTATTCTCCGGCCCCTTCTTCGGTGTGTTGAATCTCTTTAAGGCTATTCGTAGTTTATTCCCCCTCCACAAAAAAAACTACTAAACTCTTTGTCAAGCTGCTTGATATCCTGCTTAGTGGGACTAAATGGTAAGATCTGCATGACTTACAAGATTCTAGGGAGGACATTCATCTTTAGCAGGTTAATTCTCCCAAGTCAGGAAATGGGTAGCCCCTCCCATCTGCTAAGATATGCCAATATAGTTTTGAATAGGGGAGTATAATTCAGCTTACCTAACTTTTTAAGGTCCCTTTCTATTTTAATTCCAAAATAAGTAATGATCTACCCTACGTAGACCCAAGTATTTTTTTGTCCCCCATCATTGTTTTCACCTAAAAACAAGATTTCTGACTTCTGTAAGTTCAGCTTGTACCAGAGAAGCTTGCAAAGTTCTGTATTATGTCCAGTAACACTGGTACTACTGACTTTCCAGGATGCGTTGGATACAGAAGGTCATCTGCATATAATATCTTATGTTTATCTCCTGAACCCACTGTCCCTGTGACCCCCTGACTTTCTCTTATCTTAGCAGCAAGAGGCTCTATTGCCATAGCAAATAGGAGGGTGAGGGGGCACCTCTGCCATGTTCCCCAGTATAACCTAAAATCCCTTGAAGGTACGCCATTGACCAACACCCGCGGTTCCCGGTACAATATTTTGGCCAGATTAAGAAACCCATCTCCTACACCAAACTGATTTAAGACTGCAAATAAGTACGGCCATTCAGTTCTAGCTGAGGCTTTTTCTGCGTCCATAGATATTCCACACGTTTCCCCGGATTTATTGTACCCCACTAGATTACATTTAAAAGTCTTCTCATTATGATAGGACATTGCCCTGTACAAAGCCAGTCTGGTTCGACGAGTGGATAATCTGCTGCAATATGCTTTCCAGATGTGTAGCTAGGACCTTCGCTATAATTTTGCAGTCATAATTAAGGAGGGAGATGGGTCTGTATGATGAACATTCCATGCTGTCTTTTCCCGGTTTTAACAGGACACAGATGCCGGCTACAGCGCACAACACAGGCAGGCCCCTCTTCTCCCCCCCCCCCACCTCCTCCATTAGGCTACATAATATCTCTGCCAGGCTATTCTTCAGGATTTTGTAGTACTCCGCTCAGTGCTCATCTGGTCCACCCGCCTTCCCTGACTTTAAGCTTGATATTGCCTTTCTCACTTCACTCTCCGTGATGGCTGCCCCCAAGACATTCGCTTGTGCCTCATCCAGAGACGGCAGTTGTACCCCCTTTAAAGAACTGTCCGGCCTCCTCTTCAGTACATGCACATTCCTCCGTGTACAATTTTGCATAAAATTACCTGAAAACCTCTCTGATTTCGTCCTCATTATTAGTGACCCTGCCTGTTTTACTCTTAATTGCCACAATTCTACCACTTTCCCTCCCATCATTAGTTTGACCAATAGTGGCCCTGATTTGTTTCTCTATTCATAAATTCTTTGTTTTGGAAAAAACAGCCTTTTCCTTGCCTCTCCTGTAAGAATTTCATTGAGAGCCTCCCTTACTTGCTTTCACTGCCTTCTGTTCTCATCTTTATGCTCTTAGTACTTTCTGTTTTAAGTTTTTGATTTCCTCCTCCAATTTGCTGATCTTTTCCTTTCATTCCTTTTTGGTTTTTACTGTGTAACTAATTATGGATCCCCTCATAAAGAAGGCCTCCCACTTCCCCATAACACCCTGTGAAGTAACTGAATCTTACTGTGCTACCAATATTCTTCCCGCTGTGACTTAAGTATTTCTGAAATTCTTCTTTACATATGGCTATGATTGAAATCTCCAGGAGCTTGACTTCTTGTCCCTCCCAATTTTAGATTTAACTGTACCTTGGCATGGTCTGAGGAGATAATCTGACTGATACCTCACTTACCCTGGGATATAGGCTCGTGTGTGTGTGTGTGTGTGTGTGTGTGTGTGTGTGTGTGTGTGTATATATGTGTGTATATGTATGTATGTATGTGTGTGTGTGTGTGTGTGTGTGTATATGTATATATGTATGTATATATATATGTATATATATATATATATATATATATATATATATATATATATATATATATATATATATATATATATATATATATATATATATATATATATATATATGTATATGTATATATATATATATATATATATATATATATATATATATATATTAATATTAAATTATATAATCACATGCCCCCACAATGAAAAGCATTATGGCTGCATATGCAATATACTACAGAATGTTATGCTGGTCCAACTTTTACAGAATTGCATGGTGTAAAGGACCATCTTTTTTTTTTTTTATATATATGTATATATATTTTATTATTATTAAAAGTCTATTCTGGACCATGAATGGTGCAGTATGGAATAGAAGGTAAATTCTTTGGCCCCTGGGCTTAGTGTTCTCCAGCTGTCTACTAACTCTGTATCATTAAGCCTCATCGCCCACATTTCTGTGACTCTGTCTGTGCTCCAATCTTGAGCAGTCTAATTTCCAGTCCATGATACAGTTAAAGTCCCCTCCCATAATGAGCCCTGGGAACTGCCCTTTATTTAGTACATCCAGTAAGCTCTGAAAAAAGAGAAGGTCGTGCACTGCCAGTGCATGCACACTTCCAATAGTAATCTCTTGCCCCCTCACTTTTCCCACTACAAAAACGTATCTTCCTTCTTTGTCTCTTACCACTTTGGTTACCTCCAATGGGAAAGTTTCTGTTAACTAATATTGCAGTCTGTCTTATGTGAAGAGTAGGAGGCTACATAACATGACCCAACCCATCTCCTCACCAGTTTCCTGTGCTTCTCTGGGGTCAAATGCATCTCATGAAGCGAGCAATCTGTGTGTGTCTCCTTTTAAGGGCTGCTAATATATTGGTCCTTTTCACTGGGAGAATTAATACCTTTTATATTCCAGGACACACATATATCCGTACCAGATCTGCTAGCCATATTTGATGTCATAGTTTTCTCTTAATCTCATCTACCGAGTGGTATTCTTTAGGGGTCTCAATTTTCCAAAGCAGCATGCACATATTTCCATCAAAACTCTTAAACAGCAGTCACTGATAACAGAACATAGGCTACATATTGTAAACTGTAAAAAAAAAAAAAAAAAAAAAAAAAAATTCCAACATTTCAACTTTATCCAACAAAAACCCCACCCCTCCTCCCCTGCTCCAGTGCCCACAATTCAATGAACTTTTGATGTTTTTGCTCTTTACCTTCAGTATATGAAATACATGTGCACATGTTAAGAAAAAGAAGAAACAAACTTTGAATTGTATGTTCCATATACTCCTCTGAGAAGACTAATTCCTCCTTATACTCCCACCTCCCCCTACTGCTTCCCTGACCCCCTATAGCTGTCCACATTGTCATCCTTAAATATCCCATCCAGGGAACAAGCAGATTTACTGTTCATGCAGTTCCAGTTCGTTTATCCCACATACACTCACCTCCCTCCCTCTCCGCATAGCGTGCATTTTTGAGCTAATGAGTCTCCCCGCATCTCGTATCTCTAGGTGCCAATTACCACGTTCATCCTTGTGTACGGGCCTATGTGTGAGCTCCTCTAGTATTGGGACACATTTCATCCTGCTAGAGGCCTGTGTCTGGTACTCCACCCCCCCCCCCAACACCTCGGGTTTGATCCTCAGCCTCCCACCTTTTCCCTACCAAATAAGCTCCCCTTCCCCATTGTGCCCAGAATCCTCTCATTTAACCCTCTAAAAGCCCTCTACCATCGGCTGCTCCTAAACAGTACTTCTCCCCCTTTTCAGGTTCCATCATTTCCATTTTGTAACCTTCTTACTCCCCTCCCCGAGGAGGTCTGGGAACAGAGGAAGAGGGAGGCCCGTGCCCTCCAATACCACATGCTGGCGCCCCCCCTCCACTGACCTGTGGAATCCTTCCGACGATATTATGCTCCAGTTCTTGGGCTGCTTCTTCGTGACTTGTATATAGTCTGATGCACCTTGATATCCCCTTGTGCCACAGTTCTCTTGCCCGTTCGGGGAAAGAGAGGTAAGCCATAATAACTTTGCAGCTCTGATCAGTCTATGGGTGCAGTTTCTTGCCTTCGAACATCACGTTGTACAGAATCACAGATTCCCTTAGGCTAGCCTAAACCCCTTAGATTCCGACACACTAGGGAAAAGAGTGACAAGTTTTATCCAAGGATTGCCCCAAGGGCCAAGCGCCAGAGTTTGTAACTCTGGCATTATCGGGGTTTGGGCTCCATGGGTAAACTCAACATTTTAGGCCCCACACAGTTATTTGCAGTTATCTACCAAGTCCTCGTTTTTGTCCATGCTTTTTGTCGCACTCTGTCAGGAAATTCTTTAGCCTTTCAGGCTCCCAGAAAGAAAAAGTAGTTCCTTCTGACCTCACTCTTACCACCACTGGGTAGGCCAGTGCTGAACTCGATGTCTCATTCCCTCAACATGTCCATAATAGTGTTGAATGCCTGCCTCTTCTTTAACACCTGTTGCGAGAGGTCCTGGTGTATGGTAAGACATGCTCCCTCAAAAACAACTTCCCGTTTTGCTGGATAGGCTGCCATTAATGCCTGCCTATCCCCAAAATTATGGAGGTGAAAGATTATTTACCTCTGGCTGGTCCGACGCCAGACGTGTGGCCAAGGCTCTGTGGGCCAGCCGTCCATGCTTCATGTTCAGATTCAGTAGCTTGGGCAGCATCACAGAGCAAAATTCGTATGCACTCTTTCCCTCTCTCCCTTCTGGGAGGCCCCTTAATCACAAATTACTACTTCAGTTGTAATTCTCCTGATAGTCTGCTATATTGCGCAGGGTCTCCAGCTCTTTTTCCAGCCCCTCCATCCTGTCTGGGAGCCGCCTCATGGCATCTTAAATGTCCAATACTCTCTGCTCCAATTCCGCGATGTGCTTAGTGTGATGACCAAGTTTAGAGATGAGTGAGGCTCTCTTTTCCTCAAAGGTGTCCAGTATTGGGTTTAAATTTTTCAGAATTTTGTTCAGACACTGTACGGCTGATTAATGCTATTTCAGCCGCCAATAATGTGATAGGCCCAGGCCCCATGCCTGCTGTTGTCTGACGCCGCGGTCTTTTTAGGTGCTAATTTCCTTGCATTGCGGGTAGAAATATATAAGTTGATGGCAGATAAGGACTGCAAGGCCCATCCAGTCTGCCCATTTCTTTTTTCTACTTTATGAATGTGCCATTGGCCTTTGCTCTATCAATGGCCTATGTATTCATACTCATCTGTATTGCTCCCTTATGCCTATCCCATGCCTGTTTGAAGCCCTGCACTGTATTCATATCCACCACTTCCTGAGGTAGGCTGTTCCATGCATCCACCACCCTTTCTGTGAAAAAGAACTTCCTCACATTACCCTTTAATTGGCCTCCCTGTAATCTCATGCCGTCTTCTTGTCCTGCTATTTTTCTTATATTGAAACATGTTAGAATCTTTCACCCTGTTAATGCCTTTAAGGTGTTTGAATGTTTCAATCCTATCACTTCTCTCCCTCCTTTGCTCTAGGGTATACGTATTGAGCTCAGTTAATCTGTCCTCATATGTTTTCCGATGCAGTCCCTGCACCATTTTGGTTGCTGTTCTCTGGACTGCCTCAATTTGGTTAATGTCCTTGTGAAGGTGTGGCCTCCAGTACTGCACGCAGTACTCCAGATGGGGCTAACCAGTGTCTTGTAAAGAGGGATTATTACCTCCCTCTTCTGACTTGATACCCCTACTAATGCACCCTAACATCCCTCTAGCCATACCTACTGCTTTAATGGTCTGCTTGGATGATTTCAGGTCATCTGTGATGATGACCCCCAAGTCTTTCTTCCCTTGTGACTGCCAACAACTCCCCCCCCCCCCAGCCTATAGGTGGCTTTAGTTTCTCATCCCTATGTGCATGATCTTGCACTTCTTTGTGTTAAACCCCAGTTGCCACTCTTCTGACCATTTTGCTAGTTTATCCAGATCTCTTCTCATACTGCCCACCCATCTGGATCATCTACTCTGTTGCAGATCTTGGTGTCCTCTGCAAACAGACAAACCTTACCCTCAGTCCATCTGTAATGTCACTGAAGATATTGAGGGACTGGCCCCAGAGACTGATCCTGGTGCCCCCACTTGTGACTTGCATCTCTTCTGACTGTATACCGTTTACCACCACTCTCTGTTTTCTGCCCGTCAACCAGTTTGCCACCCAGTTGACCAACTTCTGACCCACCCGAGCCTACCCAGCTTATTAATCAATCTTCTATGTGGAACAGTATCGAAAGCTTTGCTGAAGTCAAGGTAGGCGACATCAACTGCTCCCCCTTGGTCCAGCACTCTGGTTACCCAGTCAGAGAAATCTGAGATTAGTTTGACAGGGCCTTCCTTTTGTAAACCCATGCTGTCTTGGATCCTGTGCTCCTATGGATTCCAGGTGTTGCACTATCCTTTCCTTAAGGAGTGTCTCCATAATCTTGCCCACTACTGAGGTAAGACTGACTAGTCTGTAGTTCCCTGCTTCTTCCCTGCTACCACTGTTGTGGAGTGGGATCACATGAGCCCTTCTGCAGTCTTCTGGGACCTCTCCTGTGCTCAGACTCACTAAACAGTTCTGATAATGGCTCTGCTAGTTCCACCCTTGGCTCCTTTAGTACCCTGGGATGTATGCCATCAGGTCCCATTGTCTTATCCACACTGAGCTTATCAAGCTCTTGTAGGACCCTTTCTTTTGTGAAGGGACTAGTGCACATCTCCCTCCTCCTGGGTCCATTGTGCTGAGCTGTGGGCCCTGCCCTACCTTCTCTTCAGTAAATACTGAGCAGAAGTATCTATGTAGGATAGATGCTTTTACATGGTCCTCCTCCTCACACGCCCCCTTATCCCCTTTGATCTTAGCAGTACCCCCTCTGGACTTTCTTCTTTCACTAATATCTATAGAAAGTCTTGTCACCTTTTTTTTTTATTGTTCATGCTAGTGTTTCCTCAGTTTGGGCCTTTGCCTGCCTTACTGCCTTCCCTGCTTCCCTTAGGGAAGTTTGGTATGCCTCCCTATCTTCATCCTGCTGCCTTCCCTGATATTTTCTGAAGGCTAGCCTTGTGGCTCCAACCTTTTCTGCTGCTATTTCTGAGAACCAAAGTGGTTTCCTTTTTCTTTTGCACTTCCTTTTCTCACTAACAATGGGTTGTTGCTTCAAGTATTGCATCTTTAATGCTTACCCACTTTGCCTGTACCCCCTCAGCTGTATTTCTTTTTGCCAGGGCTAGCTTAACTCTGTTGGCCATCTTATCAAAGTCAGCTCCTCTGAAGTCCCATATTTTTGCCTTGGAATGGGATGATTTTGTTCTAGTGGCCAAATTGAACCTTACCATGTGATGGTCACTGGCACCCAGGTGACCTACCTGGAGATCTGTGATCCTTTCCCAATTAGTCAGTACTAGATGTAGGATAGCCCTGTCTCTTGTGGGTTGTACCAGTTGTTTGAGGCCCTCCCCCTTCAGGGAATCCACCATGTGTCTAGTTCTGGCAGATGTCCTTGCTGATATAGATCAATCTGTATCTGGCATGTTGAAGTCTCCCATTATCAGAATCTCCCCTTTAGCTGTTATGTTTTGTATATCTTCTAACAGTAATGCATCTATGTCCTCCCCCTGGTCTGGAGGCCTGTACACAACCCCAGTTCGTATGGCTGTCCCATTTCTTGTTTCCAGAGTGACCCACAGTTCTTCTGTCTCCTTATGTGTATTCTAGTTTCTTAGCTTTGATATTTTAGATTTGACATAAAGGGTCCTCTACCTTGTTTGCACTTTGGTCTCTTCTGAATAGTACATAACCAGGTACTGAAGTCTCCCAAGTGTGGTTACCGGTAAACCATGTCTTGCTAATGGCTACTATGTCCAGTTTAGCTTTCGTCATTATTGTCTGTAGGTCTGGGATCTCGTTTACCAGACTGCGAGCATTTGTATACATGATTTTCCATTGGCTAGATTTCGGTGTTAGTTGTTGGATGAGGTCTGGTGTTCCCCTGTGCATCGTTTGGGGAGCCAGACCTTTTCTTACCTGGTGATGCAAATTAACTATAAACATGCTGAACTCCTGTTTGACCACTAGCTGAGGGGGGAAGGGTGTTTTTTCCATTCGATGTGTGGGGTGCTGCGCCCCTCTCCCCATTTGCTAGTTTAAATATTCTGCAAAGATGTCAAACTTCTGCCCCAATGCATTGACTCCCTCCTTAGCCAGATGCAGTCCATCAGATTTAAAGAACTTTCGCTCCCAAAACTGTTGCCAGTTCCCTACAAATGTGTCCTTTTTCCTGGCTCCAGCCCTTGAGCCACATGTTTAGCTCCCCTATCTCCCATTCTCTGACCTTCTGTCCATCTGTCCCCCTCTCCCAGACTGGCAGGATCTCATAGAAGGAGATGCTGGACAAAATGGATGAGTTTGTCACCCAGCCTGGTCAGGTGTTCCTTTGTCTCCTTAACTGACTGGCTGGCGAGATCATTAGTCCCTATGTGTACCAGGAAGTCAGTGTTTTCTCCTGCTTCCTGAACAATTTTAGCAATGTGGCCAGTCTCTCTCCACGCTGATGTACCTGGCAGATGTCTGCCCCATTACCCCTGGCTGGAGATATGTATCAACTCCCTGAATTATGGAGTCTCCTATGATCAGAAGTATTTTGGATTTCCTTTTTGCTTATTTTGTTTTGGTTGAGTTTTGTTATGCTAGCTCCTGTGCTGCAGTGTCCTCTGCCCCTTTGTTTGATTTCAGAGATAGAGGCAGATACATGTTTGTAGTTTTTATATGGTTTATGGAGGTGATATGTTGGAGAGCACTGAGTGATGGGGCACCAGATT
Organism: Neoceratodus forsteri; assembly: GCA_016271365.2. NCBI lineage: Eukaryota > Metazoa > Chordata > Ceratodontiformes > Ceratodontidae > Neoceratodus > Neoceratodus forsteri. The sequence continues at coordinate 976,415,082 of CM057449.1, read as the reverse complement.
TGCCCCTCCTAACCACCAGCCAACCTCCCGGACCAACTACTCTCTGGTCGAGGTGCTTCTGTTGGATGTTGGGGAAATGGCGGGTGGTTATTATATTTCCTCTTGAATATGCAATTTAAGGCATGCAGTCTCGGCCCATGCTGCCTGGAGCTGAGCCCTTAGATCTCCTATGGCCCAGCATGTAGGACAGTGTCCTAAATCCTGTAAAACTGCCCTTTTGAAAAGTGTCCCGCAGTACCTGCAGTTAATGATATCCATTACAGATAAGTTGCTGGGTTTATAACCTGGTCAGAGTAATTCGAAGGAAGAACAAGAAAGCAAAAATTTGATTGATTTTTTTTTTTTGTATAACTTGTTATAACAAGTTAAATTACTAGTGCCCCTGTAAATGAGGTCACCGTGTGGATACTCCTCTGATCCACCCCTTCTTGCTTTGCTGCAGGAAATGTCATGACTGTGCTATCCTATAAAAGGAGTGTAGTGTGGGGTGGTTGGGGATAGGGGTGGGTGGCTGGGCTATTCCCCTGCCGAAAAAGAACCACGGATGAAAGAAACAAGGAGGTAAGAGCAGAAACAATCAGCCAGCAACAAATGCAGTAGCCCTGAAATTTTATCCTAATGGTAGATAAAACTGTAAAACCTGTAAAGCACCACCTGTAATAATTTCACAGAAGAGATACCTTGTAAGAAACACTTTGCTACAGAGAAAAATAAAGCAGTAACAGATATACCTTGCAAAAGGCAATTTTAATCAGAAGATTACAGCAGTAAATCTGTAAGTGCACACACACTCTGTAATAATGCAGCAGAAGGTATACCCAGCAAAAATTTGAATCGGAGAAAAATAAAGCAATAAAATGTTAGCAACAAACAGTAGCAATCCCTGTCAGTACAAAATAAAAATAACACACAGTAAATCTGCCTAGCCAAAAGAAGCCTTAATCCTTATCCTTGCTCTGGTAAGGTTCTTTGCTCTGTCCTTTCAAGCAACCTAGAAGAAAAGGGCTCGGGTGAAGCCAGGTGCCTTGGCCAGCAAACCTAGTCTTCCACTGTGTGTTTTTGGATGAAGTTAAGTATTCCTCCATGGTCCGTAATACTTTAACCAGCACTTTAAGTGATTAACAGCTCCTGTAGCTCACTAAAAATTTGTGTTTTATTCTGCTGCAGAGCAGAGCTTTGGAAGTTTGCATCCAGTTGGTTAGCTGCTCATCAGCGCCCCCCGATTCTTGCTGTTTTAATACTTTTGTGTTCGATGCATTATTTGTTTTCAAATCAACTTTATGGCGTTTGGGTGGCTTCTGTTGCTTGGGACTTTGAAAAAGAGCTGTTGAGGCACCTTTCCTTGTCAAGTATTGCTCTGCCATCTTCTGCAAAATACTCCACCATATAGTCCAGTGTGATAATAAGGTAGGAATTAACGCTATGTAGTTTAGCTTATTTGTGGAGTGTTCTTAATTGTTAAATAGTGAAATGCATTGGGTGGTTTGCTGGAGTGTCCTCAACCTGCTGCTCATGCAGTCCTCGCCCAACCGAAAGTCTGCTGTCCACTTCTGTCTGCAGTCCTGGATGGGCTTCTCTATAGTGAATTTGTCTGACAGGGTGGTGGGTGCTAAGTGGGTAGGGCAGAGTGGGGATAGGATGGCTACAACCATGTGTAATAGGAATTGGACAGGAGGGAGGTACCACTAGACTAACAGGGTATATAGACTTCCACAAACTAGGATTGAGCTGGGAGAGTACTACTAGATAGCTAGGTATGTATACATAAATATAATGGGATTAGGTGAGGATGGTAACTATGGCAGAAGCTCTACACAGTTCTTCCATGGATATGCTTATGGCCACAAAATGGCATGCAGTGGCGTTGGGTACTTTGGACCACCCTCAACGGGCAACCCGTCATCTGGGCTGAGCCATGTGCCCTAATGTCAGTCCCTGCATCAACTATGCTGCCTCGTCCGTTGACCTAATTTCAGTTCCTTCTTACCCATGTTGCCGTCCATCTCAATGGCGTAGATGGGCCTGATCCCGGATGGGCAGCTGTCGAGGAGGGATTTCCATCCCAGTTTATCCCTCCCTGATAACGATAAGGAGGATGTCAGTAAGAGGATCCCTTGGTGAGGTCCCCAGTTTTTGTGACTGAGCATGGACTCTGTCGTGCAGACACCCAGGTCCCCTCCTGCAGACCCTGCCCTTCACAAAGGTGCTGGCCACCATGGGTCATTCTTCTCTTGCTTCCTGCTTTGAAGGATGCTGTCACAGCAGCTTGACGCAGCCCACACCTAACCCTAACTTTGCCCAGGAAGGCTGCCATACTTTAGCAGGCTCTTCAATGGTTGTCTCATCACTCATCCCTGCATGTGTCTGTCTGCACTGGCCAAGGCTGCACATGATCTCTGGGGCAAGAGGACCTATGTTTCACCAACCCTGGGCCTCAGCAATGCTCTTTACTTGTTTGGATGGGCTAACCACTTTGGCCCCTTCATGAAATGCTTTAGTGTATGGTTCAGTGTTGTATATGGAAAGCTATACACTGCCAGATGTTGTATCACAGTAACAATGTCAGAATGCTATTGTACCATAATTAAGTTGCTACAGTAATGCCTTGCAATAATGAACCTTGCTATAGCGAATGGTCTGGTTGGCTCCCAACTGTCAGCAGTTTCATCGTGGGTGCGGCGCTATAAATACACATCACGTGACATATGTGACAGTTAGCTAAAAGAGGTCTCCTGTGGTGCAAGATGAAGCATTCTGGCTATTCAATCGAAATGAAGCTGTCAATTCTTGACAGGCTGAAGGCTAGTGAAAGTCTTGCTGAAATAGTCTCCGAGACTGGGTACAGCAAGTCAACCATTTGCACTTGGTGAAAGCAGGAGGGTGCAGTCAGAGATTTCATCCAGGGGGCGACAACTCTGAGGTACTTGGGAGAAAAAAGCTGAGTCGTGCAGATGAGTATGAAATTGACCAAGCGACACATTTCTGTTTTTTCACAGCAGTGGGCTAGTGGCATCCCTGTGTCAGGCAGTAAAATGCGAGAGAAAGCCACGCAGTTTGCGATTGAGATTTATGGGGAAAATTCAAAGTTTAAATCCTCCACCGGATGGCTATGGAAGTTCCAACAGTGGCATGGCAGTAGAGTGTGTGTCACAAGAGAACAATGCTCCTGTGATGATGCTGCTGCCATTGAGTTTATCCCGACATTAAAAAAGTGTTGGCAGATGGATCTTATGGTCCAGAGCAAGTGCACAATGCTGATGAAACCAGATTATACTGGTGGTGTCTGCCCGATGTTACATTTGATGGCGGTTCAGAGACTAATGCTAGCAAGGAGTTTAAGGTGAGCAAAGAACGTCACTTTTTGTTTTGTTGCAGTGCCATTGGTACACAAACCTAAGCCCATATGAATAAACAAGTTTCAAAAGTCCCACTGTTTCCATCATGTCAGCATGAATTCTTTGACTGTACAGTATAGCAGTAGCCAAACTGCATGGATGGCAGCCGCAATTTTCCACACCTGGTTTTTCAAATAATTTTTCCCCCTAGTCCGTGCCTTCCTACGAAAAGAGACTGCATCCAGAAGCCTTCCTCCTTATGGGCCAATGTCCTGCACATCCTCCTGAGACCAAATTGCATGCTAGAGATAGAAAGATCAGAGCAGTGTTTCTACCCCAAAACACCACATCCCATATACAGCCTCTGGACGGCGGGATAATCACTACATTTAAAAAGCATTATCAAAAGCACCTCCTCTGTAGTCTAGTGGCAGTCTATTCCAGAGCACTGGTCACGGACTTTGTAAAAGCATTGAATTTGAAATCTGTGGCACACTTGGCTGGAGAGGTGTGGGGCCATGTTACCAAGAACACCATGGCACACAGTCCGCTACACTTGGTCCAACTTTTGGAACCGACATCACCCCTAAAGAAGACAGACACTGATGACACAGCTGAAATCCTGCATTTGGCTAATGAGCTGCACCTGCTAGAAGCCACTGACCCTGGGACTGCTGTTGAGGACTGGCTGACTGCTGAGGATACAGCACAGACTAATGAGCAGATGTCAGACACAGAAATTGTCTGCTTTTCTAAATCGGCACAATGAAGGAATGGATGAGGATGGAGAGGAAGGTGAAGATGGTAAGATGCCTCCACTGCCACCTGCAAACAGTGAGGCAATCTAGGTGCTAGAGACGGGGCTGGCATGGCAATCTACTTGACCTGTTGACTCCATCAGGATCATATAGCTTCTACAGCTTGTTTCTTTTGTGAAAAATTTAGCAGTGGGGGGAAAAAATCAAAACGGACCAAGATGACTGATTTTTTTTTGCAAGGGATAAATATAAAGATATTGCATGAGCTTATGGCCATGGAGTACACAAACAAAAAAGTGTCACCCATGTTTCACCTAGCAAGTAAAAAAAAAAAAAAAAAAAAAAAAAAAAATTTCACTAAGTACACAAAACACTTCCTCTTCCTCAGCACTTATCTGAGTACTGCATATACACAGACAAGCTACTGAATGAGCAGGGTGATTGCTGTCTTTTGTTAGCTTCCTCTTAAACTTGTCATTAGCTCTGAAGATGCAGCTTGTACCTGTATTATTTTGGGAACTGTTATCTCCAGAACCTGCCTCGAAGTGACTTTGTTAACCAAAACCATCAAGTATTCCCTTATAGCTGACCACACTTAAACCAGCATCCCTTACTACAGTGAATGAGTAGCTATAACGAACGCTTGTCATGGCTCCAGATCCTTTCATTCTAGCATGGGGTTACTGTACATCACTGCTGTGATATAACTGCATAGAATCCTGTGTTGATTCCTTGTGCTTCTTACCTTGATGATTCTTCATAATGATGATATCAAGACTGAACCTCCCAAATGATCTGTTTGTTACAAGATGAACTACTATAAACATTACCAGCTGCTGCAACTATTACTTAAATTGCATTAAATGTTTTAATCTTCTCCTGGTTTTATGTTTACCCAGTTCAAGACAGAGTTAGAAAGAAGGTAAATTAATTATATAATAAACTATACATAATTGTGTATTGGCAACCATGCACAAGGCTGCTGTTTCCATCTCTGGGTGAGATGACATGGAGACCTCTTGAGCGTCACTCTTGAGTTCTGTGATGTTGCCTCAGTTCTCTGGAGACAGTCTTGCTGTGTGTGGTTGCCTATGTCCAATACGTTGTATCAAGAGCTGGGTCATTCTTTGCCAAGTTTGTGATTCTCCTCTTAACTCTTTCTTTCTCAGTATTCCTCCACTTTGTCTATGGAGAATGATTGCATATGGGTAATGTGCTCCCCCATTGGGGTAGTGGTACAACCCAAAGTTGTTACCTCGGCATAGAACCCTGTGGATATGAAGATTACAGATGCATCAGCCTTAGTTTCAGGGTAGCATGCATAGAGCAGAGGTCTGTGGAAGATTTGTCTTTCTGCCATTGTTGTTCTTGTTTCAGGATTGTGCAGTTTAGGCAGATTGGGGCTACCTCGTAACAAGGAGCACACCTAAATTTAGAAATTGCACCTGTTAAATTGATCAAGGCTTATTCAGACTGACTTAATCTGTTGGCCAAAATATCATTCCTGTCCCTACAGTGCCTGATGAGTGCCTTCTGCCAGTGCAGGGAGTTTTGTTTCCAATGCAGATTTAAAAGCCTGGTGCCCATGGTAAGGAACACTTATGTTTATGGGGTGGGAGCTTAGTCAGATAGCTGGATGGGGTTGTGCAAATAGTTCTTCCCATTCCCGACCATGTCCGCAGTGTTGTGGTGTTATATTTTTGGAAAGTAGCTTGCATGTTTGCTGTGTCAGCAGAAATGGCTGATTTTCCTGTGGCTCTGTTTGTTTTCCTTCAGAGAATGGGTTGTTTTTTCTGTTCCATCACTCCCCCCCCCCCACACCCTTTCAGATTGCCTGTGCAATAGATTGTGGGTCTATTGAAGCCAGTTTGTCTTCTTTCAAGTCCTGTGCTACAAGTACTTGTCCACGTTTCCTTATTAAAGTCTCTTCTATACTGTTAGGACCAATCCACTACATTGGTGCCTTCTTGTGTCCTTATTTGGACCATTCCATTCTGGGGGTGGTTTGGGTGGCATCCTGAACCATTTAATGCCTTTTCCATACTACATGGTTGATGTTTACCCAGCCCTTTCTCGAATCTCCCGAGGAGCTTGTATTACGCTTTTTCTGGCACGCTGCAGTCCACCCTTCCATGCAGGAGGGCATGCTTGGGATTAATCGTGTGTGTAGAGGTCAGAGATTGTCACCTGCCTGCTTGATGTCACTGCACATGCACCTGCATGTCCTTCCCATGTATGCCATCACCCGTCATGCTCCAGGAGGGAGTGCAGTTTTGTTTCCTTGAGAGGAGGTGTAGTTGACCTTTTGAGATTGCAGATTTTATTTGGAGCCCTTGCAACAGTGTTAACATGTCACATGACGGTGCTGTTCAGGTCAGCTCAGATCAGGCAGTGGTTTCGGGCAAGCTATGATGCAGTCTCCTCAGCTAGTTAGGAGTCGATCCAGAAAGCAGCTGTTTGGGCACTATGAAGCATGATCGGCTCAGCTAGGTAGCAGCCATTCCTGAAAGAAATTTTGGGCTGATTTGTGTTTGGTCAGTGGTTCAGCTGAAATTGAGTGATGCAACTGTAATCTTCATGTCCTCAGCATTCTACTGTATGCTGAGGTCACCACTTTGGGCTGTACCCCCTACCCCAATGGGGGAGCATATTATGAACATAGATATGAATAAGCCAGAAGAAAAAGGCCTTGCTGTTTGTCAAGTCTGCAGCTCCATTAATGTCAACTGAGGGATCTGGCCCCCCCCCACCTTGTATAATTGTTCCCCATTAACAATGCTGGAGCTAATAGACAAGGACATTAGGGTTAATTTGGAGAAATGGTTTTCCTCTCTATCTCTGAAATTCTATCTGATAGATCTCCTTAGCCCTTTGCACCTGTCCCAAGTCACCCCATGTCTGCATTTGATCAACCAGAGCTCTGCTGATCTGCTTTTGCATTTTGCTTCTCATCTGCATTGTACTACTGTATTTTCATACTATTAATAAATGTCTCTGCACTTTTATTCCACAGTCGTCGTCATTCCGTGCCATTTTCCTTGTCTTCTCTGAACTGTACCCCTTCCTTGGGACACACCTGGAGATGATCCTCTCTTCAGTGGACCTTTCCCCGTAACCAGTTTTCAAATAAAATAAATTTGGACCAATAGTTTCCACTTGATTGGATTGGGGGTGGGGAAGGGGGTTGGGATGTGTGGTAGGATGCTGAAAGAAACAGCCCACTTTATAAATTCATAACTTTTTTTAAAGTGTGTGTGCGCATGCCTGCTTGTAATGGAAATTTAAACAAGTCACACATATTTAAGGTAACTTTTGTTTGTCAGGTATTACAGTGAGAATTGAGCAAAAAGGCATGACTAGGGATTAGTCTGTTAATCACTCCCACTCCACCCCGACGTAATTTGGCAGAAGGCACAGCCGAGTGTTCTATATCCCCTAGGGGTTGATTGTTAATTTAACTCTTGGGAGCACCTTACTGCTATTATTATTATAAAAAAAAAATTTGAAAATAAGTGTTAGAAGTATATCTTTTGAATGTTTTCCTCATTGAGAGGGAGTATTTTAATAAAGTAGTTAATCCACCAATTGTTTAAGAATTTTGGTTCAAAATTGGAATGCAACATTCCATTTATAAAGTAGGCAATAAGACATATTGTGCATTGGGCTGTCATGACACATACCCCGGGGCATTCTTAGGCAGAGTGCCTTCTGCATGTGGGTGTACATTGTGAAAGCCCAAAGCACAAACCCTGGAGTGTCTTATTGCACTACAAAATGGCCTGAAAAATGTACTTTACATCTTACAAATATGACACTAATACAGAAGTGAATTGTAAGTATTACTTTTGATAATGTGGGAAAGTAGTCCCAAACCTGGGGAGGGTGGGTGGCGGTAGGGGACAACAAACTGGTCTTCACCTTGGGTTGCACTGGTTAATGGGGGGGAGCTGGAGGTGGTGGAACAACAAACTGGTTTTCACTTTGGGTTGCACTGGTTAGTGAGTGGAAAAGACTTGTTTGAAATGTCAATGTAAAAAGCAGTTCATAGATATTCTTGATGTGCTCTTCTCTGGTTGGTGGGATTTGTTTTACTTGTGGCGTTGTGCTCTCATCTCACAATGCATGTTTCTTAGCTAATCAAGATGAAGTATTTACCCTGACCATTTCATAAGCAGTACTAGAACATGCAGTGCTGACAGGATGAATTCATGCACCATGGTGATTAGTCTATGCGTAACAGCGTAACAAAGATTGTAACATGGCAACTAATACTGGAACAGAATACTGCAACACGATTGGTCAAATTACCACAGATGACCAAAGCTGAGGATGGCATTATTTTCCTAGTAATGCCTGCTTGGCCTCTAGAGCATGCCTGTGTCTTTTGAGAGCGTGCCTGTCTATTGTTAGAGCACGTTCACAAGAGACATAGAGTACAATAACAGTGTTTTCTGGCTTAGTTCCGTCTCTGTCCCTTCTTAAGGGTGGTGCTAGTCGATGTCCTAAGATGGAGACACACATGAAAAACTCCTTAATGTGATGGATTCTCCTGGTACTCCAGTCCCTTCCCACCACCCAGTGATCCTCCATGCACCCAGTGTACAGTGTGTCCCACGTTCATGGTAGCGTACGTTATTGCGGCAGCTATACTCACTCTGTCTGAAAGCTACATTTTGTGTATTTGCACACAGAGACCAAGAGAACGGCATGTCCCTGGAAATGGCACTCTGCATACACAAAGACCAAACCCGGGACAGTGGAGTGTGATCGGTTGCAGGAAGAGAGGTGGGGGCAACTGGGGAGACATGAATGCTGTCAGCACTGTGTCCTAAGTACAGCATTATTGGCTGAAAATGAGTAAGAGAGCTGGGGGACCACATCGGGAACAGTTGTATGTGTCTGAGACGTGGCCAGTATGCGTGTGAGAAAGAGACAGATCGTGATACCACCAAACCAAAGCATTTTTGAAACAGTTTAGAGGCTTATATCTTTAACAGTATGACAGAGAAAAAAAACTCTTCAGCTTTGTTTTATGTGCAGATTCAGTAGTGTATTATGGGAAAAGTCCGAGCATTTGCATATCTTGACTTGCAGAGATATGCCAATCTTGGTACTTTACCCTGAACCCATTACTGAATATGAAGAAAAAATGAATGCGATGAATTAACAGAAGTGTTTTTAGCAAAGGAAGTATTTTTGTTTTTACTGTTTCTGTCATTATACAAGACAACACTGCAAAGTCTGTTAAAACTGCAGTCACAACCTTAATGCATAGGGAGTATTCAATGTGCACGCACACAGTTCCACATCTGTGCAGCCTGCAAAATGTTTAAACTATACCAAAAACAACTTTCTCAAGCAGTATTCTGATTTTATAGCGTTACATTAGTTCTATATTGCACAATTTTTTAACCAGTACTTGCCATGTTACAAACAGCATTAAGCCACTGAGGCTTCTACTAGGGAATTAGTGCATGGTTGGGGCATTCTGCCTGCGACCTCATGCTTCAACCCCCCTTCCTATGCATTCATTCCGTAGTAGAAGCCTCCTTTCTCGTGGCTTACTGCTTACTTAATATAAGACTGTCTGAATGCTGACAGCCAATCAGAGACCCTTTTTTTTAGTAGCAGATATTCTTCCTCTAGGTGAATGACAAAGCAAAGGTTCTCACCATAGGTTCTTTAGAATAGAAGCCTGACGGTGTTTTATTCTGGAGCTTGTTCCAATTACGGACCTTGAGCTGCAACTTCCTTGAGACAGCAGCACTTCAAACCATTTAACCATGTAAACCCATGTGACTGCATATGAAACATGGTATGAGCTCAATAAAAATATGCCCAATATTTTACTTGTGATCCATGACCCTTTGTGACACTATTATAGCTGATTTTATTTCTGATTTCTCTGTTAGTCTGGTTTACATCATGGAGATCTGCCTAGGTGATGATGCGTGCCTTGTGTTAAGAGGCAGCCATCCCAGCCGGATTCTCAGTGGTCCACTGCTAGAGGAATGGTGGGGGTGGGGCCATGTGTTCTGCACAGGGGGTAGCAGTGGCCCAGATGGTTATTTTGAATTATTTCATTTCAGTGCCTGGGTCAACAATGAACTTTGACATTTTGGATAAGATTCCCTGTGGGTGATGAACTAATTGTGTCTTGCAGAAGTTACTACTTTAGCGACTAACCAACATGGTCACGCCTTGGGCTGGTCTCTCTCCCCCCCCCCCCCGAGGATAGAGGTTAATTATCTCGAGATTGATCCGGTCAATCGATCAGTTCTTTTTCATGGCCTCCTCTTGTAGTTCACACCCAGTGGAGATGGTGTGGTACTAGACATCTCTGGTGTGATGCTGGCCACTTACAACAGTGCTATCTCAGTGATCTTTGATGCTGTTGCACGTACCCATGTATGTCCCCTGGTCTCATGCTGTGGCTCGATTTGTGAGCTTCGGTAATTGAAGACTTGAGGGCAAAGGTTGGAGCATTGTTGGAGGAAATGCAGGGCTCAAGAGGACAGACTAACTGAATTTGGAGTCAAAGTATTAAAAATTACCAAAGTTAAGTGCATGCATAGAACCATTTCAACGAATGTTCATAACTTGGCTATTTTTAGGAATTTTTCCACCAAATTTTCAACATTGGCTTTTTGGGACCCCACTTCATGAACACTGACACTGTCAATTCATTAGTTGGACCCAAAAGGTGATTTCATGCAGGTTAATTACTGATCAATACCTATAGATCTTCAGGACCATCTCCATAGAGCTATTACCTTCCTATCTGCTGTACCCCTGGTAAGGCGGACCCTTCCTTTTTCAGCTACTTTGTTTGGCACTATGTGGTGAGTCTTGCATTCTGAGTGCTACCACTTGCTGTGTGATGGGTGATTTTCACTTTGTGTCCCCCCGCCTCTCTGTGCATGATTGGTGGGGGTTGACCGCAGACCTGTTACAACTCCATTCAACAGTGGCAGGAAACTGAAGTGACCGGGGTCTGCCCACTTTATGTAAGTGATGCTGTGTGCTGATGTGAAACATAGGTACATAGACTAGGACAGCCCCGCCTGGCAGTTGCTTTCAGCAAGATCTTGGTTCTGACTGTATACAGTCTGTTATATTATGAATTTAATGAGAGCCTCTTGAAGATCTACTATTACTTGTAATTATTTTTCCCATATAGCTTTTTGGCCCAGACTGCCACCTGCTCCTGCCTTCGGGCTCCCTACTGATCCCCAGCTGCTGGTCCCACCCACCATCGTGGCTGACATGGATCTGCGTGGCATGGAGTCTGAGGACTGCTGGGATCGTCATTCTTGGAGGTCACGGCACATAGACTTTTTTCTCTGCTTCCCTTTCCCCACCCACCACCCCATGACATCTGGCATAGTCGCTGGTGGTCTTGGACATCAGCAGTGTGCACTGGGTGGATGCCTCACCGTATGATGGAGAAAGCTTCCTGGCTTACTGGATCACTGGGGCTGCTGATGTACCAGGTTCCAGCTGTCTCCTCCCTGGCTGGCTCACTCTTCCCTTGGGAGCACTCTGCAGCCTGGCTGCCCAATCCTGACTTACCCAGCCTTGCTGCTGAACCTGGGTCACCAGTATGGAAGTGCAACATTTTTCCATTTGAGCCACAAGTCGACCCTGGTGAGTAACTAGCTGTTTTACACTCTTAGTTGTGTGGGAGAGGCATCGCATGAGTGGTCACTTTACCCATGGGTGGTGTCCCAGGTGTTTTCAAAGTAGGGAAAACTGTAGGTGGATCTGTTTGCTTCCTGGGAAAATAGGAAGTGTAGATTTGGGTATTGTGCCATTGGTGTATTCTTAATTTGAAATTATTACAATTTCTTCAAGTAATTTTGCGGCCTTTGACTCTTCCTTGTCAATGGAAAATGGAGTCATGGAAGCCTGGATTTAAATTTTGCATTCGGTGCTGATGTTGCCTACCCGCATGACACATGTCTACTTCCTGGATGGGCAGCATGACATGGCTGGGTGTGGCCTTTTCCGTTCTTCCAGAGTTTCTGGAAAATGAGGAGCATCAGTATACCCTTGATCGGCCTTTGGATTGGGATCCAAGGTCTAGGTCTAAGGCCTGCAAGCAGGCCTTGGCTGCTGCTGGGTCTGTGTCCCAGTTAATGATCTTTCAGGAGGAAGCAGTAGCTACTGCAGTGGGCACCTCTGTGTGGTCTTGTCGCGGCTACTGGCTGGGGCTTGTGTCAGGAGGTACTTCATGGAAGGATTCTAAGACGTGCATGGCCCTCCATACCTTGGGGGAGAGTTCTCCTCACTGTAACAAGAAACATAAGTGCCTCCAGTGCGAGTTATGGGGCTGGGAGAGATAAAGGTCCTCTTAATCCCGCGACTCCTCTGACAAGTTCTGTGGTGGTCGAGACTCCCTCATTCAAGAGGAAGGTCAAGAGCTCCTTGGTACTCCCATCGGAATTGTTGCTCTTGACTCCAGTTGAGCAGGCCATGGAGCACTTCCTCAAGCCTGTTGACTGGCTATCTGCTGAGATCAAGGATTCGATCTCCCAGACCCCGGTTCTCCCGGTCATCACAGGAGGACATTAAACTGGTTGGTGCCCCGATCAGATCACTTTCAGAGCAGTCTCCACCAACAGTCAAGCCCCACCAGCCTGTCCTACTTAATGTGCTGAGGCATATGGTCTACTATGACCAGCTGGAATGCATTCTTTAACCTAGACTGTCTGGCTGATGGTCGAGATCTAGATCAAGGTCTGGCTCGAGGCAGTCCTGTTCTCAAACCCACTTAATGGGGAGGCATTGCTGTCTGTGCTCCTCGACCACCTCATCCTTGGGTGAGGAGAGGCAGCAGAAGATATGATGCTGCTAGGAGGAGATCCTCTCGCAACAGTGTGCCATTGCAGGGTGGCATGGGGCTCTAATCCCTGGACCTTCTGTCACCTGTCAACTGCCAGTTATGCCCTTGCCAGACCATGCAGTCCAAGTGCTGCCCGCAACAGCTTCACCACCCCTGCGGGTGGAGCTCTCACCACTGCAGCCAAAAGTGGGTGCTACAACCAAGGAGGCCTGGTTTGCCTGGCTAGTCAGTGGAGATCACCTAATCCAAGGATTCTCAGGCAGTCTGCTGTGAGAAAGAGTTGTGGGCCATTTCTGAGGAATCCTCTGATGGCTTGGATCGGTCATCCATTGTTTCCTCCGGGACTTATATTCTGAACCAGAGCTTAGTCAAGGAGTTGACCACTGACCATGGGCTGATGTCATTTGGGGCTCTTATCTGACTCAAATCTGAGTCCATAAAAGTCTCTCTAGAGCCTGTCCAGAAAAGGGCCAAGTACCCTTTCATGAACATCTTTGACGGGGATGAATCCTAGGGGTTGCCTTTCCCATGGCTGAGGACATCTTGGGACCATCCCTGGGGCTTTGGAAGTGTCCAACATCCTGCCTGACAACCTCTACCCACGTGGTCCACAAGTATGTTAACCCTAAATGGGAACCGGTAAAGACATCAGCCCACCCTTCAACCGAAGGACTAGTCTCTGACTCGCCTTTCTGCAAATCTAGGGGCCGAAGGGTCGTGTATATAAGCCTCCTGATGAGGACAAAAGACTGACGGTGTCAGTTAAACTGTGTACTGTGGCATCCTTGTCTGTTGGGTGACTGTCATAATGGCCAACTTTGGTCACCCCCTGTCGACAGTTCTTGATGAGATCCTCCCTCACCTCTCTGCTGACCAGCAGTTGCCAGTAAAGTTGGTCCATGACCAAGATCAATTGCTAGCAAACCACCAGCTCCAGATGGCCTTGGACATGGATGATGCCTGTGCCACGGCAGCGGCCGTCTTCATGCATTGCAGTGATTGGCTGTGCCTGTTTACATTTACAGTGGACACAGAAGCAGAGCTGGATGAGTTCCCTTTCTTGGGCACCAAACTCTTTGGCCCTGAGGTGAAAGGATATCCCACTCTCAAAAAGAAGTCCAACGTCTCTCTTTACTATGAAGCTTCTGCTTCAAGTGCTTCTGGGATGATGCCAAAGAAAAAGGCTTTTTAGTACCAGCCCTTTTAATCACAGCCTCATTGGCAGCAGCCTCAACAAGGGCAATACCAGACCTTGTGCCCGAAACTCAAGTTTGGCCAGGGCCTCAAGCACAGTGTGGGCAGTTGTTGTGGTGCCTCTGACTGCAGTGGCCAGTGCCCCTGAAAAGCTGTGCAGTGATGATTTGGGGAGTATCATTCTTCACCCATCCTGTCCCTGTCTGCATTCCCTGTGTAGGGCTGGTTATGCCACTTTTTGCCACATTGGTCTGCTACCGTAATGGACAAGTGGGTGTTTAGCGGTGATGGGCAGAAGACTGTCTCTGAACTTCAGAGCACTCCCACCTTGTGGACTCCATGCTCCTCAGGAGTCCAGGGTGTCGCAGGATATGCTGTCCGCTGTCTGGGAGGACATTGCTCAGCTCTTCATGAAAGAAGCCATAGCATGTGCCCTGGACATCCTGACCATTCAGAGTTTTGTGTGCAGCTAGTTCCTGATCCTGAAACAGATGGGGAGACTCACACCCCATGTTGAGTTCTCAATGATCTGAACCAGTTCATGTGGAAGCGCAAGTCTTGGATGGTCACCCTGAATCATATTATTCAGTCTCTGGAGCAGGATGTGTAATTCTGCTCCTTGGACTTCCAAGATGTGTTCTTCCACATCCAGTCCATGTGTACCACTGCTGGTACCTCCAGTTCCATGTGGAATGAGTACTATACCAGTTCCAGGTCATGCCCTTTGATCTGTCATCCATGCCCAGGGTCTTCACCAAGTGCATGGCAGTGGTAGGGTGTCAAGGTATATCCCTGCCTGGACAATTAACTGTTGGCCAGGATGTCAAAAGAGACCACTGAGTGGTACAGAGATTTGACCTTCCATACCTACTGATCAACTTCACAGGTGATGAAGTTCATCGGGGCACAACTAGATTCCCTGCGGGTAAGGCCCACCTCTCTGCAGACCAGGCACTGGATCTTACCTCCTTTGCCCGATCATTTTAGGTTGAGCTCTCTTGCCCTGCCTAGGATTTCCTGTGGTTGCTGGAGTATATGGCTTCCTGTACCAGTAGTCCATTGGACCTGCTGACAGATGCAATACCTGCAGTGGGAGTTGGGCCATCAGTGGTCCCAGTGCCTAGGTATCTTGGACCAGCTTTACAGTGACCCAGCCAATGTGGGACACCATCCAGAGGTGGCTAGTCCTGGAACATCTGGAGGAAGGAATTCCATTTATCCGCCCAGAGCAGAAAGTCACATTCCTGAAGGATGCATCTTCTGGTGGGGGTGGGGAGCACACCTGGGAGACCACAGAACCATGGGTTCTGGTCACCCTGGGAGTCCCATCACTACGTAAATCTGCTGGAGCTGTGTGCAGTGCAGCTTGCTGTGATGGTCTTCACTCCTCTAATCAGTGGTCTGGTCATGCAAGTCTAAATTGACAGCACCATGATCATGTTCTACCTGAACAGGCTGGGCAGAACACATTCCCTTTCCTTGTGTCGGGAGGCACTTCACACCTGGACTGTCATGCGCAGCCTAGTGCAGCTTTCCTGGCAGTCTGTCGTGGGAGTTCAAAATAAGCTGGCAGATGTCAGCTGGGTAGGAGGGATGTCACAAAAGTGGTCCCTGAATCAGGGAGTGGTCAACCATCTGTTCTCCCTCAGGAACACTCCCCTGGTGGATCTGTTTGCCGCCTAGGAGAATGACAAAGTGGGTCTGATTTTTGTGCTCACACCCCACAGTCCAGGAACACTGTTGGGGGATGCTCTTGTGAGGCCCTGGACCCAAGGCCTCATGTATGCCTTCCCTCCCTCCACCTTAGTCCAGAGGGTGGTGGTGAAGGCCTGGGAGAACATGGTGCGAATGATCCTGAAATCTCCAGACTGGCCCCAAACTTGTAGTATACAGATCTCCTTAGTCTCAGCAGCAGATCTCCATTGTAGTTGCCTCTCTCTGCCTGGATTTTTTTTTTTTTTTTTACCCCCGATTGTTTAACCAGGAGAGACGCACTAAGCTGAAAGCTTGTTTACAGTTACGACCTGGGAGCACAGGGAAGTTAAGTGACTTGCTCAGGGTCAAACAGTATGCAAGGGAGGGCTGTGGGATTGAAACTCGGGTCTCCAGATTTGCAGCTCAGAGCCTTAAACCACTGTGCTATACTGCCTCCTATATTTGCTGACCAAACAGGGAATGGTCCCACACTTGGGCCTGTCATCCCTGCACCTCTCCACCTGGTTCTTTAGTGGCTAGAGTTCCAGGCCTTGGGTCTGTCGGAAGCAGTGCCCCATGTTGTAGAGGCTTTCTGGAAAAGTGTTAACTTGCAAATGCTATGCATTTAAGTGGAAGAGATTGTCCATTTGGTGTGTGAGGGCACGGAGCTTGATCCCCTTCCTGCTCTGGGGCAAGCATCCTGGAGTACCTCTGGTCCCTTTCTCAGTTGGGACTGTGAATGGCGACACTTAAAGTGCACCTGGCAGCCATCTCTGTTTACTGGGCACAGACTTGTAAGCCAGCTGTGACCCAGGAGAATGTGGTCCAGTGCTTTTCCAAGGGCTTGGATAACATGTCCCTTCCGGTGCATGAACCACCACCACCATGGGACCTACAGGTGGTGCTGGCAGTGTTTATGAGCAAGCCATTTGAGCCTATGCACAGGTGTGAAATGTCACACCTGTTGTGGATAATGGTCTTCTTGGTGGCCAAAATGTTGGTTGGTCAGTAGGATTGGTAAGCACCAGACACTCTCGGTGGAGTCTCCATCAGGTCTTTCACAAGGACAAGACCATCCTTTGCCCCACCTGAAGTTGCTTCTGAAGGTCATATTGGAGTTTTACCTTAACCTGGTGATTAGGGCTGGCCCCATTGCATGGAGTTCTGAGGCACTGGTGCCTTACCTCCTGCCACTCCGACCCATGTTTGGTTGCGAACGTGGGTAGCTGGGGGTCAGCCAGGAGAGAAAGGATTGAGCGCCTGATGGCGTGTCTCCTTTCCTGGTGGAGGAGCATCTGCACACTCTGCTGAATGACTGCCATGTGGAGAAGGCCAGGTGGTAGTGCAGGTTGTGGAGGGCAGTGGAAGGGAGGGCTGCGGGACTCTGGCATGCATGTCCCAATATGGGGATGAGAGATGAAAAAATGGAAAAGGAAAGGCTCTGGCTTTGTGATACCCTGCCTGCTCTCACTCCCATAGTGCTATATGACCACCACTTTGTTTGGTGGTCAGTCAGGCTGGTAGATGCCGGGTAGGGGTGGTAGCAGAAGGGCTGAGAGCCCACTGGAGCTGACCAACCATGGAGAAAAGGCTAAAAAAAAAAAAAAGTGATTTACTGGTATACTTTACTAACTCAACCTTAGAAGTGGATAGCCTGCTCCTTATCCTGGGATTGTGGAGAACGATCTCCTTATTACAGGGAGCATACAGCTGGATTTTTGGGGTGAGGCTTGCCAGCTATTTGTAACATAACTGAAACTGCACCTGGCAGACCGGCAGCAAAGTGAACATTTGGCAGGTGGATAACATCCTGCATTGACCTCTGCTCTAGATTAGCTGGTAGGAGGCCTCCCATAGGCTTAGGCTCATTCCACCAGACATAGGTGGCTGACTCCAGGGACATCCCTACCAGGAATCAGGGCTGCTGTCGGTTCTCATCCACACAACTCATGCGGCCTCCCCTGGCAATTGGCACACTAATCCCTGTTCTCAGCTTGCAAGGAGTCAGTTTGTCAGCGTCAGTGGCTCAGAGGGTTGCACACTCTCCTCTGAGACTGGAACGATCGGAAGGCTGTGGGTCCACGACCCATACCAGCCGCTTGAGGATAGTATCCCAGAACTGACATTGTAGTGCATCATGTGGGGGATGCTACACTCTTGGGGTGCCAGACATGAAACCAAGGTCCCATCTGCCTGTTCTGGTGGTGGTTCAGGTGATGTTAAAGATCCCTTGGCACTTCTCGAAGAGAAGGGGAACCTTCCTGGTGTCCTCGCTAAAGTTCCCCCATTCACTAAAAATAACTTAATGTAGTTCAAGTTCAGTTAGTTACCATCTGTATCCTCACCTGCATCATGATGAGGCTGAAAATAGAATTGCTTAGTATTCCTTTCCCAGTCTACAAAAAACTGCATGTATGCATACACACATACAGATCTGATTTCACAGGGCAGAGTTGGGAGCATAACACCTGGGTGGTGGTAGGAGCTTAGCTTGAAGACATTCACCAGAAAGCCTTTTCCAATGGAACTACAAGAATGTGGATGTAAACTGTATACCACTCCTAGAACAGTTTCAAGTGAGTAACCAAACTTTTTTGTGACCAATCCCTCTGCAGGTCTCTCTGCAGGGGGATACGTTACCTAGTTTTTTTTGGTTCAGGGCCTCCTGTGTAGTCCTTCCCCATTTCATGTGATCTGCAAAGTTGCCCACAAGGTGCAAAGAAACGGAACATGACTGATTCTGGTTGCACTGGACTGGTCCTGACATTCTGGTACCACAATCCCTTCTGTCTCGGCAGCAGACCACGCCAGTTGCTTCCACTCCTGCAGGACCTGCTGACAAATTCAGAGGGGATGATGAGGCATCAGGACCTGTAATCCCTGCACCTGAGTGGATACTGTACTAGGCCCTTGGGTTTTTGGAGAATATTCTCTGGGTGCTGGCGGTATCTCAGAAGGGGTTGACTCGCAAGAAGTATACTCAGAAGTGGTCAGGATACAAATGCTGGTGCAAGGAATGAGGATTGATGCCTCTGTCCTGCTCCATGCTGCACATCCTTGACTTCTGCGGGTCTCTGTCTCAGGCTGGGTTACAAGCCACGTCCTGCATGGTGTACTTGGCCACCATTTTATCACACCATGCCAAGGCAGGTATGCCAACAATGATAAAGTAGTGGGTCTGTGGTTTGTTTGTTTTTTCGTTAAAAAGAGCTGGGCCACCTGTCCCTTCTGGCATATGAACCATTTCCACCATGGGACTTACCTCTGGTGCTGTCACAGTTATTGGGTAAACCATTTGAGCTTATGGACAAGTATAATCTCTCACACGTTGTCGTGGAACACTGTGTTTTTGGTCACCATCACCTTAGCTGGACCAGTGAGTAAGCTGCAGGCACCATCTGTGGAGTCGCCATATCTGGTTTTCCACAAGGACAAGGTTGTCGTATGCACATGTAAAATTCCTTTCCAAGTTATCTCCTAACTTTCACCTAAATCAGGCACTCATTCTGTCCACTTTCTTCTCAAAGACTGGAGCTTCGGAGGCTGAGTGAATCATCCACTTGTTCTGTGTTTGCAGGACCCTGCTCTTCCATAGAGGGATACGGTGGAATTTCTTGGTGTCGTGCCATGTGTTCCTGTTATACATTGAAGCCACCTTAGGCAGACTGGCATCCAAATGGAGGATTGACTAAGGAATCATCAACTTGATTGCTGTGTGTTACAAGGTTGGCTGGGGAGGAACCACCTGTGGGGTTGAAGGCATGCTCCACCAGCCATGTAATACTTCTGTCTGAGTTGCTGCTGCTAGGTACATCCCAATTTTTGATGAGCATAGGGCTTCTACCAGGTCAAATGCACCCACAATCAGTCTCCCATTACAGCATCAACTCGCTCAGTCATCTTGATGCTGCTTTTGGTTCCTCATTCCTCCAGTGTCTCATTTTAGATGGGCGCTTTGCTCTCTCCTCCTGAAAACTGCTGGGAGTGTGCCTGTGTGTGGACAGTGCACTGAATCTAGGCAGAGACAGAGGTTACTTGCTTGTAACCATAGTTCTACTACTAGTATTCAGTTCACATCCACACCACACACCCAGTCTCCCATCGGAAGGTTTGCTTTTGGATTCCTGTTCCAGCATGCAGATGTGCATGTAACAGGGCAGAGCCCGAAGACCACATGATTAGGTTAGAAAAGGAGTTGAGCTTGAAGACTGTTCAGGTGACTTAGCATGATCTGTGAAAGACTGCCTAAGTGGTGATGTGACCTGAATAATAGTAGTAGTAGAACTATGGTTACAGGTAAATAACCTCTGTTTTCTATAGTGTTTTATTGCACTTACAAAATAGTTATTAAAATAAGAGTAGAGAATTATTGTGCAGTAAACTAAGATTTTCTTTTTGTTTTTAAATGATTTATTTTTCTGGCAATGGGGGGTCCATCCCCTGTTTAATTATGATATGCTAATTACACAGGTTGGAATTTGTAGTAGACAGTCAGATTCTTCCAACTGTCTTAGTCATTTTTTAATCTTTTTTTTTTTTAATTTATCCCACAGGAAATAAATAAGTCTGAGCTGGTGGGCAAGAACCTAAATCCTCACCTACTACCAGGTAATTTACTATGCTTCATACTATAAAGAAGTATTCTAAATCACATTGAGCTGTTTCCTTCCCAATATGATTATATTTCCCTATTCCTTTGGCCATGGTGTGTCTCTGACTTTGATGCAAGTCAGGTTTTAGCTTTGCAGTATACTCTGTCTGAATGTATGTATCTGTCTCTCTATCTAATGAAAGTCCTGCAGCCTCACAAGTGGCATATGTTGAATCGGGCCATTGTGTCCCAGTTTATGCAATGTATTGTAAAGCTTTTAAATTAATAACTGTTTTGAAGATTTTAGTGCTTCTGTTTCATTTTGTGGTACTGTCTTGAGTGCAGCAGAGGTCATTGTGATGTCATTAGGCCTCGTGCAGGCTGCTTTCACATTGGTTAAGGTTTTTTTGTGACCTGTCCAAAGTAGAGATGGGTGCGGATGGTCCATCCAGCATTGCTATAACTTACTTACGTTCATTTAGAATTTTGGTGACTAATTTAACTCGCTTATCTATAAGGTTTGATTGAGCAGGCCTAAAGGGAATGGCAGCTTTACCTTATTGTGCACCAATGTCCCATTTGCTTCTTTTCATATCGTAGAGCTGGTCTGATTTTATCAGAACACAACAGTGAATTACATTTATTTTTGCCAGTCAGCACTGAGGCTTTCATTCTCTTCAGCAGCCATTGATCTTTTTGCCCTTTTTATTAAGGCTGCTTAGCCAAGCTTAAAGCAGACTAATTGTTAGCAAGACTGGTGGGTATGGCTAAATCAGTTGCACTGTTTTGCTCCCTCCAAGGGTTAGCAACTCAGCAGGAGATGACCTGTGTGCAGCTATAATTCAAAGCCATGGAAGGTGCAGAGATGTATAGCAGTGTACAGCAGGGTGTAACAGAACTATCTGCAGAAAACATGCTGCTGTGAACTGTAGTTTTTTTCTTAGCAACAATGTTGCCTTTTTTCTACATTGTTTCTAATGTGATCCTGTTATTTGATTGTTTTGGGAACTTAACAACCCCCCTTGTCTTTCACCTCAAGTTATTTTTTCTGTAAAACAAAGTATTACTCATGCTCCGCATTACATAGAACGTGATGGCAGAAAAAGACAGAGGGTCCATCGAATCTGCTCAGTTTTCTGGGACCTAGTGTCAATTCGGGGACCTAGCTCCTCCCTTTCAACTCTTCCTTCCCTACCCCTGTACTTGCAGCAGAGCTAATTTCCTGTGCCCTTACTCTGTTCCACCCATGTTTGAAACCCTCTACAGTCGTTGCTTCCACCACCCCAGCAGGCAGACTGTTCCAGGTGAGTTCACATTAAACTAAACCTTCCACCTTCCCGTTTTTTATCCTGAGCATGCCAGTCAAGGTGAAGCATTGCTGTATACTTTGAATGTACATAGACTCCCGAGGTGTTATTTGGCACGCACCAAGGATTGCAGAAAATCCTCAGTTTTTGTTTTGTTCACCCCTGGTAAATAGGGTGTCTGTATTTCAAAATGGTTGTTGTCCAAATGGCTAGCACATAGTTCTAAGAAGTATGGTAAGGGATTTCTTGGTGTGGTTCATTGTCATTCCACAAGGAACACGGCCACTTCTGTTGCTTGCTTCAGGAATGTCTCTGCAACTGACATTGGTGCTGCAACCACCTGGAGTACTGTCCACTCTTTAACTTAACATTACAGTTTGGAATTTTTTTCTGTTAGGCAGAGTTTGGCTTTGATGTCTTACAGGGCCTGCTGTCATGAACAGACTATGCTGCCAGTTAGCACTTCAGCTGCGTGGGACTCATTTCTAACATGTGCCCTAATGGAAGAGAGATCCTCAAAGAAGATAGAACAGTTGTGTACTTACTGTAACAGTAGATCTTGGCGAAAATATCTTCCCTTAAGCCATGCTGACCTTCTTGCCCTTCCCTCTTTTGTTAGCAGTAGGGGAATATAGCATCCAATTCTGCCTTGGGATTTTGCATGGTTGCTTTCTCCAGTGCCTGCATCTACCTAGCATCAGACACACTGATTTAATCTCCTGATTCCCCAAGAAGAGTCCTCCAAGCACTTTCTACATCAGTGAACTGAGGAGAGATGGGGCCACCTACATATATGTAGATACTGATGTGTGACGTTATTGTGAGTGGTCCCCAGCTAGGAAACATTTTGTTGTGGACCTAGCACTGACGTGAGTGTAGTTCCAAAGGTGTGGCCTAAGGGAAGAGATTCTCTCAAAGATCTACTGTTTATGTAAGTACTTAACTGTTCTTTCAGCTCCTGGACTGTCCAGCCAGCATCCCACCCATGCCGCTCAGACTGGGAGGCCCACAGTTGGTCCCCTGTGGTGGGGCTTCCTGGAAGGGGAGACGGAGGTCAACCAGAGGCCCCAGCTGAGACTTGCACCTTAGGGTGTCTAGTGGGAGGGTGCCCATGGAGCGTGATCCTGCTAGTGTCCCTGAGGATTTTCTGCTTGTGGTTTTCCCCTGGAAATACGGACATGCAGTGACATTAACTTGCAGATGTGTGTGCTCCAAGGCGCATTCCGCAGACTTCTGCCATCGCATCTGCACTTACTGAATGTGGTTCCAACCGGTGTACACTCGGTCTCCACTGCAGGTCACTCCTGCACCACGAGCTCATGGCCCCCCACTCCAGAGGAGAGTTGTCGATGGGACACTTATTCAATCTTCCCCTGATGTCCTCTGATGCCCCAGGCTTGTTCCTGAACCCAAGTCACCAGTGTTGAAAGCGGTGGTGCTACCACTGTGCTGGTTGGCTGGTGGGGCAACATGGATTTGCCAATACCAACAGTGATCTATTCCCCAAAAAGATTGTCACAGAGGCATGAAATATATACAGAGATTTACTATGTTGACAATATTGTCACATTCTGCAGGACATCACACATACACAAGGCTATGAATTACAGGGTTACTACAGAAATTAAGAAAATGTTTGCACACAGCAGAAGAAACAAACAGAAAAACCCTCCCTATAGCATCTTGACTCCAGCAGAGTAGAAAGATTCTTAGCACTCAGAATACCTTAAAAAGATTCCAACTCTTAGAGTGTGTGTGTGTGTGTGTGTGTGTGTGTGTGTATGTATGTATGTATGTATGTATGTATGTATGTATATCCGTCCTAACACAGACTGTCTTATACTTGTCGTACCCATGCTCGTCACCCCTGCTCAGTGACATAATTTCCAGGACCAGTACTTTAGTTCCTTTAGTAGGGCTGTCATGAGAGAGCAGTTAAAACAGGACCCATGGATTGTGTGTACTAAAGAACATCTTGCATTATCTTACTTGTTGACTGCTCTAGAGGGAATCATCCAAGTGCCCAAAACTGTTTCCTGACATGAGACGTCTCTACTTTGAAGTTCTCCCATTAACTGACCAGGGTGTCCAGTCATTTACTGGACAAATACTGAATTTACCCTCTGACAGCTGGTCTGTCTTCTGATTTAAAAAAAAAAAAAAAAATTTAATTTCAGGAAGCCCACTTCGTTCTTTCAGCTAATTAGATTCTAACCAATGTCAATGCAGACAGACATGTAAAAAGACAAAAAAAAAAAAAAAATACAAAAATAGTGTCTCCCTCTCCCAGGTGAAATGAAAAGCAAATTCCTTTAGCACCTCTAAAGGTTTGTTTTTTTCATGTGAGCCGGCTGGCTTCACTTGCTATGCCCTTGTGTGAATCCCACACTAGTTCCTCACAGCATATCTCCTTTTTTTTATTTTTCTTGGTCCTAGTTGTTATCCAGATGACACATCAGCATTTCCATGCTGCAACCCACTGTGGTGCTTAACGTCCTTATAGGACTGCAGCACCAGGCTTCACTTCAGCAATTTGGAGTTTTTCTTGCTGGTTCTATGCAGTAATGTGAGGGGTTATGATCAGTAACCAGGGTGAACCCCCTTGCATGCAGATAAGGTTGTAGCTTCTGCAAAGTCCAGACAGTACCTAGACACTCCTTTTTGATTGTGGCATAGACCTTCTCTCTGGGCAGCAACTTCTTGGTGCAGTATATGACTGAGTTTTCCTCTCCTGAGTGCATAACTGACTCGGAACTGTGCCTGTCCCATGATCAGATAGATGCATTTATGCACACAATGAATCTTAAAGAATAGTCTTAGTTGGTGAGCACAGATGCCTGACGCAATGTCTAGCTGGCAGAATGTGGTATTGCAGGCCATGGAACCTTGTCTGTTTTCTTCCTGGTAGGTTTGGACAGTGGTTTGGCCAAGCTTTTTAAATTTGGCACAAACTTTCAGTAGTACCCTGCCTTCCTTAGGAAAACCCATACTTTCTCTTAGTTGTGGGTTTGGCCCATCCCTGTACGGCCTCAGTTTTCACTGGCTCAGGCTGGATTTATTCATTCTTCACCTTGTGACCAAGGTATATTTCCTCCTTTCCTGCCTAGCACTTCTCCGCCTTGACTATCAGCCCAGTGGCCTGCAGTCAGCAGAACACATTGGTCTGACATGGTCCTCCAAGGACTGGCTATAGATGATGTCTTCCATGTATGCCAGTGCAAAAGCTCCTGCTCCAGAATGCAGTCCATGAGCTGTTGAAAGGTGGTTGACACAGCCTTTATCCTGAGTAGTACTACTCTAAATTCGAATAACCCAAAGGTGGTGATGAAGGTTGATCTTTCTGGCTTCAGGGGTCTGGAGCACTTACTGGTAGCCAAGGCCTTGATTTTTCTGCGACAGTTTGGAACCAAATTCTGCAGCAGGATTCCCATTGTTGCAGAACTTTTGCAGCAAAGGTTTGTAATTTATGTGGATGTTCTGTGGCACCAGTAAACTACCATATTGTGGCATCAGCTGGTCATCTAGACACCACATCCATGGCAATGGCAACCAGGAGGGGGACGCACAGTTCCACTAGTTCGTAGTTATAAATTCATTTTTTTTTTTTTTTTTAATCCTACTACATGAAATGTGTTTCAGTCATAGTAGTGTGGTGTGAACTGAGCGATTATTTCAGGCAGCCTGGGTTCAAGTCACAGCTGGGATACTTATTTCTTTCTTTCTTCTGTTTGTATACAGTATGTTCCATAAATGAAATATGCACAGGAGACCTTGTTTGATGAATTATCTGTGTGTGCTGTTTGTGCCACTCAGTGCCTTGAGGGAATGATTCCCTGATCTGCCACAAGGCGTTGGTCGTATAGCAGAAGACTTTGCAGTGTCTTCCCAGGTCCGGAGAGGTGGTGCACGACAGTGCTGGACCACATCCATAAGCCAGTCCTGCACACAATATTTCTTCATAGCTTGTTTCCTTTTTCATATTTGACGCCAACACAGGGGAACGGACTGCCAAACTGGCTGATGGTTAAGGGGGGTGAACATCCCTCCTCCTCCTATCCCTCTCATATGGGGGGGGGGAGACTCTGGGGGGTACCAAAGATACAGAATAAGTTCCTGA
This sequence comes from Neoceratodus forsteri, assembly GCA_016271365.2. NCBI lineage: Eukaryota > Metazoa > Chordata > Ceratodontiformes > Ceratodontidae > Neoceratodus > Neoceratodus forsteri. Next base: position 976,389,240 of record CM057449.1, on the reverse strand, counting down.
GAGGGAGGGTGACAAGTCTAAGTGGCTGAAAGCAGCAGGGGGCCTGTCTGTGGTGTTGGGCCTGCAGCAACCTGATCTTTATCCTGCTAGATACACTTTATGCCATTTTTCTTGTTGAAGCAGTGCATGGGCCCAACAGATCTTGACATGCATGTTAATCCCTTGTGAGGAGGTCTTCCTGACCCACCACAAAGTGTCTTATATGCCCTAGTACACTGCTGTTTCCCCTCTGCAAGCTGGAGCTGATGCCACATGCCACAGAGCCCTTTCCTAAACCTCAGCCTATTTAGCTGGCTCACTGCGCTTGCAGCCAAACTCGGCTCCATGGTTTGGGTCCTGTTTGATCATGTCCCCATTTAGTCCACTCCAGCACAGCTCTTGGTGGTGATGGTATCCAAGCAGGTGGTGCAGATTACACTGCCACCAGTGGACCCAGAGGTTAAGATCTCTGACTCTCTCAACACCATTATAGCCCTCTATGGATGTCATTGAGCTCGGCCTGGCAGCAGTGGACCTTGGGTGTGTTCTTCCAAGGTCTGACCTGGCCCTCATGGGTGCCTCTCTAGATGCCGCTGGTGGTGCAGCACCCAGCGACCATCTTTCTGCATTGTTGGCAGCACTGGAACAACCTATTCAAGCGGAGTCGACTCCTCTGCAGGTACAGGAGGCAGCAACTACAGTTGAATAGGTTGGATCACTGCCTCCAAAGTCACTGGAGGACACCTCATTAAAGGACTTGAGGCCTGAGTCTGGGCTTCCACATCTTCTTTCAGTGGTAGTCACTCTGTTGAAGGAGGGCATCAGCAGGGTCTGCAACAGAAGCCATATAAGGAGAGACTGAAAGAGCTTAATATGTATACCTTCAAGGAAAGGAGGGAGATGGGGGACATTATAGAAACATTCAAGTACCTCAAGGGAGTCAACAAAGTCCAAGACGGGAGCATCTTTGAGAAAAAGAGATGTGCAAGAACAAGGAGGCACAGTTTGAAGATGGAGGGGGGGATGGCTATGGGGCAATGTCAAAGTATTTTTTTCATGGAGAGGGTGGTGGACGCATGGAACCACCTTCCTGAGGAGGTCGTGGGGTCAAAAACAGTTGGGGAATTCAATAATGCATGGTACAGACATAAGGCAATTATAGTGAATGGTAGGAGGAAGCAGGCTGTTGGTTAACTAGAATCTGCAGCTTATTCAATACATGGGGAATGGGCAGACTAGGTGGGCCATGGTCCTCATCTGCCATCAAAGTATGTTTCTATGAAGCAGGAGATATACCCCTTCATGGACATCTTGGACCTGGATTCCTCACCAGGGCTGGCATTCCTTGTTGCCTATGCAAACAGTTAATGCCAGTGCAAAAGCTGCTTCAAAGTCTGCAGTTCATTCAAATCAATTCAGTTTTCTTGCTTTTTTCATCATTTTAACATGTAAGAGGGGTTCTTAGTCTCATCATTTGGCCGAATTATGATCAGCCTGAACAGATCCTTATCTGCCGTCAAATTCTAGGTTTCTGTTGGTCAGGAAAAAGCTTCATATTCTAAATTTTACCAGTTGAACTGATTTGAATGAATTGCAGGCTTTGAAACAGGTAGTGTGTGTGTGTGTGTGTGTGTGTGTTATAACGGTTTTCTTTTCTTTGGTCACACACCAGGTGCACCCCTGCAAACATTAACACATTTAAGAGGTATTATCAGTGTGATGAGTCTATGTATTGGCCAGGGTTGAGCTTGCTTAACTTTTAATATTGAATTCCTGGTTGCCTAAGCCATACTAGGCCCAGCACTCTGTGTTTGACAGCATCTGGCTTTGTGTTGGGCTCCTCTGTGCTGTTTGGACCACAAGTATACAGTTCCTGTTGGTGAGTTGTCAAGATTCCCTAAGCACCATCCCTGGAGGGGCTTGTGGAACACATGATCTTCTGCACAGATAAGATGCAGGGAGAGTCAGATAAGCAGCTCTTTAAGAACTTCAAGAAGCAGGACTTCCTCAACTGCAAAGTATATGCAGCTGTCTCTGTGGGTATTCGGCAGGCTAGTTATGTAGTTTTGATGGCCAGATTCAGCTATGAGCTTTTTAAGTGTCGTGATGGTATCTGTCAGCTTCCTGATGATAGACCGAGGCATGGTTCCTCAATGACCCTGGGCTTTTCTCTTTCAAAGCATTAGTTTCTGGTGGCATTGGACTCTGCCTGTAGCTCAGCCCACACAGTAGCAGCAGCACTGTCCATGTGCCAGAGGTTCTGGTTGTGGTTCTTGCTGTTTACACTGAAGACCCAGCATCATTTGGTGGATTTGCCCTTTTTGGGCACCAAACATTTTGGGCTGGGGGGTGGGAGATTAGTATCACCCTGGAATCAGTGAGTTAAATCACAGTTCAAACCTAACCAGATTCTTAATATGATTAATGCATGACCTTGGTTACTATCTGCCAGTTGTATCAAGTTTGTTATATTCTGTTGGTGTGTTTTCATATAATTGTAAAGCACTGTGGTCTTCTTGGAACAGCGTTTTTAAATAAAATTAACTTGACTTTTCAGTGACCTGGGCAGCAGCAGCAGCACATGCTGAGGGGAATTATCCTCTGCTGTCACAGACCATTGCTACAGCTCCCAATTGTATGATTCTTTCACTTCCTACCACATTGAACAAGTAGGACCTAGTCTTCCTCCATGTCCGCCCACCTAGCATTTTAAGGGTTGGTGTCTATTTTTCGTACTCCAGTGGACAGTGGGCCGGTACCCCATTCTCTGCCTGCAGATGCTGAACAGATTTGTTTGCAGGCTCAGGTTCTGCATGGATAACTAATGTCCTGTCATTCCGTCCTTTGAGCCATGGGCTTTGGTTCTGTTCCTTGGACCTCCATGATTATTTTCCCGATCCATCTATCTCTTTGCCATTCCCTTTGCTTTCTGGTGAATGGGAGCCCTGCACCAGTTCTGGGTGATGCCCTTCAGTCTGTCTGAAGTGCCCTGTAGTCATTGTTGCTTTTCTCCGGTGCTGGCGCATCATAGTATAGTATTCCCTTACCTCAGTGACTGGTTCATTAGAGGCAAACTGATGGTTACAGAATTGTATAAAGTCGCTATTGCCAAAAAAAAATGAATTATGTGATTTACATATGCTATAATCATAGTCATATTTATATCTTGATTACAGTTCCCCAGAAGAAGCCAAAAAAAGTGAAATGGAGGTGCTATAAGAAAATAAATAGCCTTTTCAGCTTTCGTTGCATGTGGCTTAGTTTGTGAGCCAGAGCAGCCACAGTCTTTGACTTTCTCTTAATTTTTACTGGAAGCAACCAGCTCCACTATTAAGTCTAAGTGAATAAACAAGTTAATTTCCTGTAGGACCCTCATTTTTATCTTTATGGGCAATGCCAGAATGGATACAAATTGTCCAGGGATCTGGCCGTTAAGGCATTCCAGACCATGGGACTTGCAGTCAATCTGTGGAAATCTGAACTGGCACTAATGCAGGTAATCTCATTGGAGCGGAGTCTGACTCCCTTCAAGCCTTCAAACCAGGTGGAGGATCTGTTCGCCATTGCCTGCTCATTTCAGGTTGGGCAGTTGCTTTCAGCTTGGGATTTCGCCTGACTTTTGTGGTTCATGGCCTCTTGACAGTCTTGTTCTGTTAGGTGTGTTGGCATGTGTGCCTTTCTCAGTGGGAATTGGGGAGCCAGTGGTCCCACTCCCATGCTGACATGAACCAGTGGGATTGGTGGAAACAATTGAAGCAGGATACCATTAATTGTTGGATGCTTCCCCCCCCCACCCCCCAAACCTTTCTGAGGGCATGTCATCTGCTGTGGTGGAGTCTTCCCTCACCTTGATGGTAGATGCATATTTGGTGAAGTGCTTATCTGCAGAATTGCAGAGCACATGGATTCTAGTCTTCAAACAAGGTGCGACTTCACATCAGCCTACTGGAACTCTGAGCAGTGAGCAAGGTTGTTCAGATCGGTACTGACAGCACAACCAGAATGTTCTACCCAGTTATCTGACACGCTCAGCTATTTGGGGGAAATGTTGCACGATTGGTCCCTGCACCAGGTGGCGGTATCACCTGTTCACCCAGTGGTACGCATCATTAGTGGACCCATTTTTCCTCCTGGGAGAACAGAAACCTGAGGCTGTTCTGTGGCCTACCCTGCCCCTCAGATGGAAACTCTGATGGAAGAAGTCTTCTTCTGAACCTGGTCCCCAAGCCTTTTATATGCCTTTCGTCCATTTCTGTTGTGCTACAAGGTGGTCCTCAAGGCACTCTAGGGCAGGGAAAACTTGATCCTGATAGCTCCAGACGGACTGCATGAGCTTAGGCACTGGAATCTCCCCAGCCTCAGCATCAGGCCCCCATTGCTGCTTTCACTGAATTCAGACCTGCTGACAGTAAGGTGCCCAGACCTGTAGTCCCTGCACCTTTCTTACTGGTTCCTGACCAGGAAGAGTTCCAGGCTCTTTGCTGCTTCGAGGATGTCCTCCAATTCTTGGAGGCTTCCAAGAAGGAGTTGACTCTTAAGGCTTACTCCTGTAAGTGAACAAAGTTTTTCGCACTGGTGTGCAGGGCAGGAAGTGGATTCATCTTCTGTCCTGTAGTATGTATCCTCAATTATATCTGGCTCCTAGCTCATTTGAGTTTAAAAGCCATATCCTAAAAGTGCACGTGGCCACCATTTCAGCATACTGGGCACGGGCTGGTATGCTAACAGTGGCTAAGGGTAAAGTGTCTGTGTGCTTTTACAAAGGCCTTGATCATCTGTCGTCTTCAGTGAGGGAGCCTCCAGCACCATGGGACTTGCTGCTGGTACTGTCACAGCTGATGAGTAAACAGTTCTTGCCCATGGACAAGTGTGAGGTTGTCTCATTTGTCATATAAAACTGCATTTTTGGTTATCACATTGGCCGGATGGGTGAGTGAGCTCCAGGCACTTTCAGTGTAGTCTGTATTATCTGTTTTTCTACAAGGGCGGGGTGATCCTTTGCCCCCACTCAGTTTCTGCTGAAGGTAGTTTGAGTTCCACCATAACAAGGTGCTTTTTCTCCGTACCTTCTTTCCCAAGCCACATTCTTTGGAGGCTAAACATGTGCTTCATTCCTGGATAAACACTGGGAGTTACTATAAAGCTGAGTGCATGTCGATGGTTTGCAGTGAGGCTTGCCAGTTTTTCCTCATATGCACTGAAGCTGCTTTGGACAGACTGGCAGCTTAGCAGACAGCTGTTAGATGGATGACCTCTTGCGCCAGTCCATGGTACTAGTTGGCTGGGGAGGAGCCACCCAAGGGCAAGAATGTTCACTCCACCAGACATACTGCTGCCTCGGGTACATCCCAGTTGAGGAGATCTGCAGAGATACTACCTGGTCCAGTGCACACACATTCGTATCCCACTATAGTATCGACATGCTCAGTCATGACAGAGCTGTATTTGGGACCTCAGTCCTCCAGCCTCGTTTTGTTGAATGTTAACTCCTTTTCCTGGGGACTGCTAGGAGTGTGCCCAAGTGTGGATAGTGAACTGAATCCTAGGTAATTAGAAATAGTTTCCAGGGGCGTGAATCAGGGTGGAACAAATCACTTTTTGACCTGGTGGCCAGTTTGGCCACCATACCTCAAAATCTGGAGGCCAAAAATATTTTTAGGTGGCCAATTTTTTTACGGCCGCTAGCCTATAAAATATGGTAGCCATTTTTTTTAACTTGCCTTTCAGATGAGGAATTGTCTATTAACCTACATTTGGGAACATGTTTACCAGAGATTCTGATGAGAATTAGCTTGCCAGAACAGCATCAAGTATACACAGGAGGGAGAATTTATAAAGTACAAATTGAAAGTCCTGCCTGTCTAATGCAAAAAGGAAAGCAAGAGTGGCACTCACAACTATGAGAAAATGAGAATGAAATCACCAGTCACTACAGAGGAACTACTGAAGATGGGACCATCGGAGAAACACCTCCATGACCGAATCAGAAAAGGGAAGGGCTGCGCAATTATGAGAAAATGAGATGAAAATTGGCAACTGAAGATGGGACCAGTGGAGAAACACCGTGGTTGGACTGGGGTCTGTCTGACTCTGACTGACTGACCAGAACCTGTTGATTTACAAGTGAAAACAAGTTCTCTCCTAGTGCTAAGTGTACACTGGTGTTTTTTTTTTTTTGTTAAATAAACCAATAAAATCTTTCAGATGTTGTGATTCTTTTTGTTGTGTTTTTTTTTTTTTTTTTTTTTTTTTTTTAATGACATGGCCAGACATGTGCTGCTGCTATGCTGTTACCATCTCCAATCCACCACTGTAGGGTCATCACTAAAAATAGATTTTGAGGGCAAGGGCAGAAAATAAATTTTAAATGCTTCCTAAAAACTATGGCTGACAGATTGCTAACAGTATTTATATTGCTGTTACTGTCTTCTTCAAAATTGGTCCACCTCCCACGTCCCACTCCACGCAACCACTGTCTGTGTCCTTTGAACTCAACTCCTCGAGTCAGACTCCTCATCTATTTCTGCTTCCAAGTCCATTACATCTGATTCTGAATGTGTGACTTTATGCCCAGAAAGATGCCGATATCCTGGTGTTGATGAGTACCAGTGATGAATTGATGGGTCTGGATTAAAGTCCGCTATTGTTTGGTCTATTTAAACTGATCGTCCATAGTGCTATCAATAAGATTGCTACGAGATATTGTTTTAATCCCATTATGAGCACTAAATCCCCTTTTGCAAGCAGCTGTACTCACTGGTATTACCTGAAAAATTGTGATCAAAAACCATAACAGACCAAATCTCTAAATTTTGGTGAACCTTTAATACATGCTCTGTATTTTGATTATTTTTTTTTTTTTTACAGCATTTTTGAAATCTTGCCACTCTTCCAAAGGTTTTTGTGCAATTTCTCTTTCAAGTTCAGCATCCTCCAGCTCTGGATCAGATAAAAGTTGCCCTGAACCGTATTGCTTTTTCAGGAATGGCATGTACATCTGGCAAAGCCCTGTGATGGATTCCTGACCAAAATTTAGAAAGAGAGGGTCATCAGGAGAAGGCCAAACAGTTGTGTCAAATACTGAAAATAGTTTGTGGTCTTCTGACTGCCACATGGGCTAAAATCTGTCACATAAGAATCCAACCACACTGTTGCATATTTTCTCCTTGATCAGTGTGTGGGCATTTTCACTGGAAACAATCTCCTTGGCTACTTGGTCTGAAGCAGTGGCCTACCTGTTTTTTTTTTTTTTTTTTTTTGGTCTTTTATTCCTATTTGTCATCGTACATCACTAGCATTTTCAGTCATGCCTGGTGGAGGAGCTAGAGGAGTGCTGCTGCCATCCATACCACCAGTAAGGAGACTGCCCCCGAACTAGCATACTCTAAAAGCTGTGCCTCAGCAGGGCCCGCATTGGTCTTCAACTTGATGTGCTCCGAAATGCTGCTCTCCACTCATGACTGTACCTGAGTAAGAAGACCCTTTTTTGGAACTTTTGAGAAAGCCTTCCAAGAATAGATAGATAATCTTGTTGAAAGGCTAAGAACCACATTTTTTTTTGGTTTTTTTCACAAAGTTCAAATGTCCTTTAGCACTGTCTGCATCAGGAGTCCCACTGTGCTGTGTTGCAATATTCACTTAAGTGTGCAGTTATTGCCAGCAGGTTGTGAAGAGCTGACACAGCACTGTGGTGCGAACTGACTCAGCGCACTGTGAAAATGCTCACCAGTTTTTTCAATTCAATGAAAAGGGTGTTAGCAGCCTCCTCCAAGGCTCTCATTCTTCGGTGAGAAGAATGATAAAATGAATACAGGGCCCGCAAGTCAGTTTCATTTTCGTGAACTTCTGGCATATGTTTTTGGGCATCCAGAATGGCCAGTTGTAAAAGATGTGCAATGCAGTGTGTAGCAATTAACCAAGGCAGGCTACTGTTTTGTAACTTTGCCATGGCTCCGCCATGTTGACCTCACATGACTGATGCACCATCAGTGGCCATCCCAGAAATCCATGGAAGAGTTTTCCACAAGGGGATGTTAAGTTAAAGAGTGAATCTAATGCTGCAATGTATCCATCGGCATCTGCTTTCCCTAGTGGCTCTTTACCAATAAAGGAGGTATTTGGAGTACCATCTTCACCAACATAACTGATGAACACATTCACAAATTCCCTCACACTTCTGTCAGTGCTTCCGTCTATTAACAGTCCAACAGCAGGAGATTTTTTTGTCTCTTCAGTTGTATTTGTGCATATTACTGCTGCAATATGATGCACAAACTCACTGCACCTCTTGTGATTTGTGTATTGTTCAATCACTTTTATATTACATTTGCGTAACAGTGAGGTATGAAACGGAAAGTCCCGAAATGGCCTATCCCTTGATGCATGAAAGTAGGCAACATTAAAAAGATGGATTCTCATATTGCAACATTCATCTTTTGAAAACAAAAAACCATAGGTGTGGATTCAGGTGCCCTTTGAGCCCTTTCAGCCAGAATGCATTTTACATGGGAACTGCTTGCATCATGAATTTTTATAGACTCCATTTTTAAAGGTACTGCTACCAACAAAAAACACAGATATATGATCTGCCAGATGGGGTTGCTTCCTACACACCTTGCAACTCAGTGTTGTTTTGCTTCTCATACTGGAGCCAGTCAAATTCCCGTGACCATTCAACCCTGAATTTGCGTTTCACTGAATCTTTTTTCCTGTTGGTAGGATTTATCTTGGGCAGAGAGCTTGAGTAAGATGAACTATCTGCAATGGACACACTACTAGAAGTAGCAGAAACGCCAGGAACCTGAACAATATCAGTAACCATTACTGATGGTCTGTCAATATGGTCGGACTCGCGGCCGTCACCCTGGCTGCCCCTTCCTCCAGAAATAGAAGAACAAACAGCAGCAGCAGTGTTACCAACTGGAGGATTTAATTTCACATGTTCCTCTTCAGCAGCAACATCGACAATGTTACTGTTAGTGTCACTGATGACTTGAATGGTTTTGTTACGTAATTCTTCCACAGCACATAGACTGGGTTTAATAAAGCCAAAGGAAAAAAAATGAGGTGGTTGTTTTTGTTTGTTTTTTTCCAGACACTTTTATTACTCCAATCCCAAAACAGTATGAAAAACGAGTGGTTGCCGGTAATGGCAGCAGCACAGCAGCAGACAGTTTCTGGATGCCTACCTGAGCCTGACACAACAAGGAGGACTGGCTGTAGCCGTGACTGTGAGTAAGATTGATGGACTTGTCTTGGATGGACTGACATTTGTAGTACACAACCAGAGGCTGTCATTAATATGCTTGCACACAGGTTATAATTATGTCTTTTTCATTCATTGTGGCAAGCTTTAATTTTTCTTTGTTTTAAATTGGTCCCCTCAAAAAAAGCCTGACAAAACCTCAAGAGGACTGGATGAGACAGGGGGATAGCCAAACAACAAAAGACAGAGTCAATAATATGCACACAGGTAGTACTAGTATGGGCGTTTCATTAATTGTGGCAAGTTTTAATTTTTTTTTGTTTTAAATTGGTCCCCTCCAAAAAGCCTGACACAACCTCAAGACAAGAGGACTGGATGAGACAGGTGGATAGCCAAACAGAAGGTGCAGTCAATAATATGCACACAGGTAGCATTAGTATGGACTTTTCATTAATTGTGGCAAACTCTAATTTTTTTTTTGTTTGTCTCCCCAAAAAAAAAAAAAACTGGCACAAAAACCACTAATATGCACACAAGTGGTAGTCCGGACTCTGGACTTTAAATTATTGTAGCTTGTATTTTTTCAGTTTTGGGCCCAGGGCCCAAGCCCCAATCCCAACCAAAAAAGAGTGACGAGCAAAATCAGATACAGCTCCTCCTGTTCCACCATGTCCACAAAGCAGGGTCTCTGTTGTCCCCCTCCCTTCCCCCAGTCGTCGGACTCAGTCAGCACAGTGACTAATGTGCTAGCAGCTGAGCTGCAGCAATTGCAGATTCAGAAAATATTTACTTACCCACCCAATTTGCCCCTTTGCAGTAATTTAGAGCGTCCTTCCCCAATCCCCACAACAGGACCACCAAGCACTGGCCCCTCCCCCCAGTCAGCACATTGTCCCCAAATTGAGAAAAGTAAGCTGCTCTTTAAGTATACAGATTAGGGCGGAGTAGACAGGCTCCTTAAAAAAAAAAAAAAAAAAAAAAAAACAGTACTGGTAGTTTTTATTCACTGAGCCCTTAAAAAGGCTGTTGAACTTCACAGCAAAGTTATGCTCTGAGAGAGAGCTCACACCAAGTCTCCCTCACCCGCTCACTGCCTGAAATCAATGGCGACTGCAAGGCACGAGTGAATCCTTTCCCCTATCTGTGCTGTGGCTCCAGACTCCCCCACCACCCACGTGAGCACCCAACTGCTCACCTCGTGATGAGGATACTGCTGGTGTCCTACTGCTGTGCAGACTCGCTGATGGTCTTCCGACTCGAGTCCCGACTCCTCCTCTGGCTTCCACCCAGACATGTCCCTCCTGCTCTCTTGGCCGTAAAAGACGATCCCACGCATGCGTGATGACGGCAGCTCAGCTGAATTAATTGACTGGGGATGCTGAGCTACCGCACATGCATGCCAGAGGTGCGGCTTACTACTCACCAGAATAGCGAGTTTTTAGACAAATCTGGTGGCCAAAATGATTAGCCAGGTCGCATATGGCGACCCTATTTGTCCCACCCTGGCGTGGCTATAGTTCACTATCCACACATTGGCAGTTCCACTGGAAGTACTGATTCATTGGAACGTCTCTAAGCTAAGATTCTCCCACCACCCAGGTGACATTCTCTAGCTCTGCCCCATGACGTCAAATCTTCTCTTCCGCTGGAAGAGTTTGGCCTCCTTCTTTGCATCTCTGCGAAGTGTAGGGAATTGAAAGTGCACCGTTGGCAATTGATTTGTTTTTTGTGAAGCATTTCTTTGGTAATTAGCAGTTTCATTGGTTCTGCTCCAATCTAGATGATGGAACATGGGGAAGTTAAGCCTTACAGTGTCCCAGCTGGGGGGGGGGGGGAGAGATCAGACTGAGAGGACAGTCATTTTGCATTTAAATTAACAAAAAAAAAAAAATTGAGTCCCAGAGACTGAGTTTGGGGGGAGGAAGGTGCAAGAGAGAGAGGGAAAGGATTGGGATTGGACTGGAGAGGAAAGCTACTTCACAGTGTAAGAATCCCCACCCACAAACACCATCCTTCCTCACACCACAGTAGAGGGGCTTTTCAAAAGGGAAAGCTACCAACTGGTTTATTTGTTGCTGTAGATGCTGGACACTGGCGTAGAGCTGCTGTTTAAGTTGTAAACTTGATTCTTTCTGCCACGTACTGTAGAAGTTTGTTTCATACCCATGTCAGGTTCACATTAGTCCTCTATGTGTGCCAGTTTTTGAACCCAACAGGCTGTCAGAGCTCCAAGTTGACAAAAAATGTTTTTTCACGTTGACACCTCTCATACAATAGGTGTTGCTTTTTCACTGTGTAGGACATCTCTGTAAATTATCTCTGCTTAATTGTTCTGTCCTCTTAAAGAGGTTTGTTGATAAAGGCTTGAAAGACCATTCCTGTCTGCACTATCATATGGGTGATCTGGGTTCAGGAATGACTGTAGTGTTTAAAATGCACAGGAGTTCAACCCAGTGCCACGTGAATACTACATTAGTTGTATTCTACCCAAAATACACATTGAGGGAGGTGTGCTTCTGCACTCTTGATTTACCTAAAGTAAAGAGTAAATATGGTTCTACCATGCTGAAAAATAGGGCATCAAAGTTTTGGAATTCCCTTCCATCCCAGGCTAGAGCAGCCACAACACTGAGTAAATGTCAAAGTGAACTTAAATGACACTATCACAGCGTGCCAGTGTATATAGGCTCTTATTATGTTATTCTGTTCCTGGTTATATGGCACTTGCCCATTGAGACTGCTTTTATCATGCTGTGCTGTTTTTAATGTACATCTTGAATATTCATAAGGTGACTGTGTGCATCTCTAACTGCTGTGCTGTGGCTACCTAGAATTATATTATTGAACTGTTGGAATTTGACATTTATTTAACTATGACTGAATGTTTGTGGAGATCTAAAATGGAATTTCACAGGCAAATCTGAGACAGCCACCCGCCCCAACCCATTAGGCGCTTGGGGCTACGTACATGGCTATTCCCCTTGTCTCATAAGTCTATAAGGAGCTGTGATATACTGTACAGTGAATAAGGAGCCAGTGTAGCTCAGTTGGTAGCACATAGATTTGCAGATGTAGAGCTTGATGGTTAAATCCCACTATAATTACTGACTCAGAGTGACCCTGAGCAAGCCATTGGACTCTCTACTTCTGTGCCTCCCATCTGTACAATTAGATCGAAGCCAGACCCCAATGGAAATAAGATGTTATACCTCAGTTGGGGCTCTACGGCTGTAATTAAAATGTAGAAAAATTGAAGAGGGCATCCAGTTAAATTCTGTTTTAGGAGCGACTTTGAGTGGTCTCATGTCTGCATTGGCAGTGGAATGTGATAAACAGACCTTAACGGTTTCAAAAGATTGTATACCTAAATGGTTAATTAGTCTAATAAAGATATCTCGTCTCTCTTGAACAAAACACTATAGTGATTATTTTTTTTTTTTCTGACTGGCATGTTCCCCTTAAAACAGTGTCTAGGAATGTGGATTGGCACACATTCTGAATAGAGGGCCTGCACGTTTCATTTTTGGCAAGTTAATTTTTGTTGGCCTTTGGTCTCTTAGTTATAGATTTCTCAAGGGCTTTCCTTGGCTAATGCAAGGTTATTGCATGAGCATGTAGGGAAGGAACAAACAATTGGTATGTTAGCATAAACTGGAATTGGTAAAGTATGTCACTTAAATACCTGAAAGTGAATACCTGGGCATTCTTTCAGGAAAAATATACTCTTGGTATTTATAACAAAAAAAAAAAAGACTCTACTCTGTGGGCCAGGCTCGCGCCCTTTCTTATTTATATATTGAACTTGTTTAAGCTCTCTTGTGTGGCCTTGTCTGAAATACACATTTATGTGAGCTGCTTCATCTTGCAAATTAAAACTAGGCTAGAATAGAAGTGAAGGTTCTGCACCGTCCATCCTTTTTCAGACTAAAGATGAACTGCTTTGACTAGGAAATACAAGAGTTCTCATGATTCATATAGTTTTGTAACTGTACTTAATGTCTGGCACTAAAGCACCCTGAATATTGAATAGGAACCGAATGGACTTTGTGTGTGTGTGTGAGAGGGGAGGGAGAGAAAGGGAGAAAAACTGAAATGAGTACACAGGAAAGGAAAAGGGAAGGAGAGAGAGAAAAATGGATAAGGAAGACAATGAGAATGGAAGAAAGGCTAGACAGAATGGGAAAGAAAGAGCCTCAACAGGGGCAGCAGCTGCATGATGAGGGACTAGCTGCACACTTGAGCAGACTTGATGGACCATGAAGCCTGTTTCTGCTGGCAGTTTCGTATGTTCATAACACTGCTGCATAGCTGTACATGTTTCGCAGGATTTGCATTACAGTGGTTCTGTTACGACTGAAAGAATGTCTGCATGCAGTGTATTTTCAATGTGCCTAGACATTGAACAAATTCTTTCCAATTTAGTACTTTGCTTTGATCCCTTTTTGTAGTATGTCATTAAGGAATTTGTATTATAAAACCGGACTAGGACACTGTATGAACATTTACATCAAATATTATGATAAAAAAGAACTGGGAATGATGGCCATCAAGGAACTATGTAGTTAATGTTAGTTGGTTCAGCATGCGAAAGAATTGATGTATGTACTACAAATCTGTAAACTAATGCCAAAATAATTGGAGTCTGGGCAAAACTAAATTTAAGTGCTGAGTAAACAAGTTGGATCAGGTTGTCATATTCTATACATAATGATTAATCTTATTGCTGTCAATGTTTATTGTTAGCTCAGGGCCACTAGGTACAGAGCTGTTCTTGTTTAATCTCACAGAGGAATAGCTTTCTTTAAATTAGGAGCCACATGGGAAAGACGTACTGTAGTTCCAGACCCCCCCTTCTCAGTTCTGACTCCAATACTATTGGGGGTGAGGTGGTTTTAGGAACTCCAAGTAATGATTAACCAAGTGGCAACCTAGAGGGCATGACATGAGATTGGAAGAGGGGAGGCTAAGGGGCAACGTGAGGAAGTACTACTTCTCAGAAAGGGTGGTGGAGGCAAGGAACATCCTTCCGGCGTAAGTGGTGGGGCTACGTTGATGGGGGAATTCAAAACTGCATGGGATAAACAGAGGTACCGTGTGAAGGTAAATGGGGAGGTAATTGCTGCAGATAGAGTAGAATCTACAGCATTTGTTTTTCAGTGGGTAGGAAAATGAGGCGGACCAAATGGGCCTATTGGTTCTCATCTGCCATCAAATTCTGCGTTTCTATGTTTCTGAATGGAAAAAACACAAAGCTAATCCCCAGCTGTCCCACACCAGACACTGTTGCATTTCAGGACATACCAAGCAGACAGTTCTTTCCTGTATGTAAATCGTTACAGATGGAAGTGTCTGCTTGATATGCTGGAAGTACCTTGATGATTCACTCAGCTTGGGCATATTGTTTTTATTGCAGCCCAAAGTCAGGTCATTATTTGTTTAGGAAGGAAAAAAAATACAGATGATCCCAGACCCTGTGTGGTCAAACTACAGTATGTTGCATTTTAGATAATACCAGACAATTGTATTCTCTATGGTCTTACCTATCAGAATTACCAAATTCAGAATTCACCTACTTTATCATGGTGGAATAAATGTGTAAACTACTAGCTGCATCAACTGCTTATAAGATGCTGCTCATTTTCTGTATTTTCCCCTGCCCCGCCAGGCTTTTTCTTCCTCCCCTAGTGCTGAAACAGATGTTGTTTTGTTCTTGTTTTAGTGTACAGTACACTCACAGAACACCAACAGTGCTGGTCTGAACAGGGTATCCCTCCTCCAAGTCCATCTCCCCAACCCCTCAACCTGTCTCAGATACATATTTAAAATAACGGTAACACACCTCTTGAAAGTAAACTGCATGTTGGAGGCTCTACATAAGGGTGGGGTGAAAAAGGTGACAGGAAATAATCTGTGTAGAAGGTTCCGTATGTATTCAGTAGACAGAATTCGAGCAGAATTGCTACAGGTTGAGCATATATCTATACAAGGTAGCAAAGGGTTTCCTTTGAGAAGAGGACACTTTGCAACATTGTATTTATTACTTGTGATTTGCAACTTAGTTTTTTATTTTAATGGGTTCACCACAATATATCCAAGGCACACTGCCTTAAGGGTAGCTGGTCCATTCCACTGGGGTGTCAAACAGACGAGGCATACTGATGAGTCCTGGTAGGACGAAACACGTGTGTCTGTCTTCTGTTAGCACCCTTTGCAAACTGTGTGAGAGGCCTTTCGGCACCATGCAATTCTGCTTTAAGTTGGACCAGCATAACATTCTGTGGTGATTTGCATATGCAGCCCATGATGCTTTGCATTGTGGGGTCATGTGTGATTTTGTATTAACAATAAATAGTGCATAGGACCGGGCAGGTGTGGGTGGCACCGAAGAGCGCCCCACAGAAGAAACCATGGTAACAGTAAATCTTAATAACCAATATTGAATATATATTGTGTAACTTCAGTACAATAAGTAATAGTGTAACAACGTAGTACATAGGACCACAGGGGCATGAGGGCAGATTGTCCCCACAGAAGAAAGAAAAAGTGGTGATAACATCTATTAATAACAGATATTGAGTATATTGTAGAACTTCGATACAATAAATAATAGTGTGGCAACATAGTACATAGAACCCCACGGGTGTGGGGGGCCCACAGAAAAAAGAAACTCCACTATAGTGTGATTTCTGTATTTTTACTGTAAATAAGCCAATGTCTGATTTAGTTATGTTTACTGTTTTCTGTATTTTTGCGACTTCCACTTAACTGAGATAAAAAAAAAAAAAATTAAAACAAATTGACTGCATTTCATGTGGGATCTGCTTCGTAAATTTATGGTGTGGTTTGCCTCGCTGCCAGTCTGTGTTGTCTGTATTGTGTTGTATAGCGTCTCAACTGTTATGTGCTTAAGCAACTCTATGAGACAAATTACCGAGCAGTCTCTGAAAGCAGTGCAGCGAAGCGATCTGGCTGTAATCTTTCACCATCGCCTAGACTTCTCTTGTTGCATACATCAGAAAGCAGTCTGCATCAAGGTTTGCATGCATACAAGCTGCCCAAGTGAATTGATGAAGTAGCTGCATAACACCACAAGGCATTTACAAGTTCAGCTCAAACCATGCTGTTGGAATGGGTGCCGGATGTGCAGCTCCAAGTGCTGACATGAATAATGCTGCATAATGACAGTCATTCTTGATTGGTCTTTATATGTGTTGTCTTAATGGGGTGACTGTTTCCCTTATTTTTAATATATATTTTCAAACAACTGTTTTTATGCATTAATACCTCTCCCCACTTCATGGCAGTGATGTGTGCATGTAGCGAGCAAAAACACTCTCTCCCCCCTCCCCAAACAACATTCATCTACGTAGCCTGTTTAATAGTGACTGGTGCGTTTAAGTTTGTCATGTCCGTGTCATACTATCACCTTACCCCACTCAACAAACCAAAACATAAAATTGTATCTGGCTTAGTGACATAAACCTATACGTATATGACAGTGGTATTAGAATGTCTGTACATCCTTATATCAGACTTTGTGACACGAGTGTGAATTTGATTTACCTAATTGTAAAAACTTCTGTTATACCAGAACATCTACTCGAATTCAAAATTCCAGCTGTATTTCAATCTGGAAATAAACGCACAGATAAATCTTGTTCATCGTCCTTTTTCCACTGTTTATGATTGGTATCGTAGCTGAGACACAAAAAGACTGCATTTTGAGGGGCATTACATTTACTACCTTTAATTCAGTGTGTGTGTGTGTGTGTGTGTGTGTGTGTGTGTTAGCATGGAGATGTTTTACAGCTCTCTCACGGTTGCACAGTGTCTCTGGTGGGATTCAATCCTTGAACTCCTAGTTCCCAGATTTGTTTTCTAGCCATTGGATTATGCTGCCATTTTTTAGCAATATGTTAACATTCCAATTTAAATGCCTTTACTGCAGCACTTTAACAGTGTAGACTCTCACAGTTTCAAGTTGACCTCAGGCTTGGTGATCGTGGGACAAATTCTTTAACAGTAGCATGTCTGGCCAGTAGTGGAAATCGCCTGGCTGTCAGTCAACTTTGCTGCATTGGCTAGTTATTTGAGACAATGAGGTAGATTCTCAAAGTTTTAAAGTACATCATTCTAAACTTAACACCGTCAGCAGGGGACAGTTCAGGCTTTTCAAATTCTGATGGATTTAGTGCTGGAGAAAATAAGGGACTGACACAATAGGGTTGATTTCTGTTCACTCTTTAGATTATCTGAAAACAAAAATTAAAAGATCTGGCAACCATGACAAAAGAAGAGTTTACATTTTAGCAAATTAATACTTTTTTTTTTTTTAGAATGCTGTATTGTAAAACTTGATAATTTTGAGAGTCTTGCCTCATTGTCTGACAGTGTTGCTGCGGTGGGTTTTAGTTGGAATGGTGACATTTCTAAATAAAACTGCATGCAGCATAATGTAATGGATGGAGAACAAGTCTGAGAATCATGAGGTCAAGGTTCAAATCCTGTCGAGAGCTGCAACGTGCTACCGTGGGAAAGCTGTTTAACTTTCATATGCTTCAGTACACACTGTTTTAAACGGAGTAAAAATAATGCCTCTTAAAAAACAGATCTTACATCTCTGCAGGAATATCTTAAGTAGTGACAAAAAGGCTTTGAAACTGATTTATGGATGCATTTACTTTCAGTTCAAGATGCCAAGGAAATTTCTCTTGAGCATTAGCTGTGGCATAAAGGTAAGCTCTTACTTTGAGGAAGGCTCTTGCAGCAGGCCACACTGGTAGTACTGTGCCACCAAGAATTAGGACCACACAGAAAACTTCTAGCTTACAGTCTACCACAGGGGACTGCCCCTGCTGAAGTAGTCACTGGACGTCAGCACAGGCTATATAGGAGGGCAGTCTCCTATACCACCTCAGTTCTTTCCCCGCTGTCAACCTGTGCACATTGGACCTCTGTGAACGTCACAGCTATGGTTGACTGCCATTACCCGCACTTCCGCACTTTTTTATTTTCTATTTTTTTTCCTTCATCTAAACATCAAGTTTTCAATGCTTTCTTCAAGTTTGTCTTCTCCACCAGCCTCATCTTCTGACTGCTTCACAAAGTCTGCCTGCGGGAAACAGATTACTAAGAAGGACTGTCATTCTTCGTGCCTGCTCTGCTTAGGCCACAGCCATGACACAGAAGCCTGCCAGTTTTGCCAAAAGTTCAACCAGGCCACTCTGAGACATTGCTTAAAAATGCTAGAGAACCACCTTCTAAAGCAGAAGTTGCTTGCCTAGAAAAAGAACTGCTGGCCAGGAGCTATTGGACCTCATTGGCACAGTCCTTTGGGGCCTCTTCTTCCCACAAGGAGAAGTCAGGGAAGTATAAACACTGGATTAAGCACCAAGGTTGAGCGTGGTCGGTTTCCCAGTCGCCCCACAGATGTCCAACTGCAACGGTACTGACCTCACATGGGGGGGTCAATTACTCCAGCCCTCACCACCTCTGGGCTCCACTGCCTGCCTTCATTTCTGTTTCGGTTCGTGGCTCTGTGGGACAGGAGACTTCATTTGTCCATCTGTCCCCCAGCCCCTGATGCTCAGGCCCATATCCTCTACGGGCTTTTAGCCAGGTGGCTTGGCCAGTTCTGGGCTCTCGGAAGGTGTCTTAGCACGCTTCATGCCCCCTCCCGGCCATGGCACTGCCTTCGTTGGCTTCCATCTCTGGGACTAACATATTAACATACTTACTGCCAGCAGATTAGGCCTTATGGTCTATCGAATCTGCTTGAACCTCAGATCCCCTGTTGGGAACAGAGGCCCTCCCCACCCTTGTGTTCCGATGCCCCTTTCTGTATCTGTTCCACTCTCTCTTGAAGCCCTCCACATTGGAAATCTGGACCAGCTTGCCAGGCAGTGCATTCCAAGAATCCACCACTCTCTCCATGAAAAACCTCCTCCTTTTTTTTTTCCCCTCCTGATCCTTCCAACCTCAAACCATGCCCTGTGATACCTCCCTCCTTTAATGTAAAGATTCCCTCTGTGTTTACCCTATTTATTCACTTGCGTACTTGAAGACCTTAATCGTGTCCCCCATTTCTCCTCTCCTCCAAAGTATACAGGCCGAGCTCCTTAAGGCTGTCCTCATACGTCAACTCCCCCAGTCCCTGAATCATCCTGGTAGCCCTCCTCTGTACCCTCTGCAGGAGCTGTATGTCCCTCTTTAAGTGCGGTTTCCAGTACTGTACACAGTACTCGAGGTGTGGCCTCATCAGCCCATTGTACAGCGGCTGAATCACTTCCCTGCTCCTGGAGGTGATCTCCCTTATGATGCATCCCAACATCTTGTTTGCTTTGCTAGCCACTGGCCCTCACTGCTCAGTTATTCATACATGCATCCACCATGACCCCTATGTCTTTTCCCCTGATGAGGCCTCCAGCACCCAACCCCCGGTGTACCTGTGTTTGGGGTTTCCACCCAAGATGTAACACCTTGCAGTTGGTTGTATTGAAATTTAACTTCCCTGTGAGAGCCCAATTTTCCAGTGGGTCCAGGTCCCCTTGCAGGGCCAACCAGGACTGATGACTGTTCTGATAGGGAATGCCCTTCTCCGATGTTGCCTCTGCCTTTGCCCTGGGGATCTTCTTCCCCTCAGGTGCGGGCATCTGCTGATGGCTCAGCGTTGGCAGACCATTCACCTGGGCATTCTAGACAGTTGTCCACTGGGCCGCCACCAGTGCTGCTGCCACTTCCCTAGCCATTAGGCCAGGTGCCAACGTCACCCCTGCTGCATCCCTCACTGCAGCCGATGCCTGCTGGCCTGTCGCTGGATTGGTTTCTGACACTGGCTGGACCTATGCCGGGTTACTCATTGCCCACTTCTCAGCTGGTGTATCCTAACTCTGCACCTTCTTTGCTCTTTCTGCCAGTGTACAATATTGCAGCACAGGTAGATTACAACACCCTATATTCAGTGTGGTGGGCGTTCATGCAAAAGCGGGCCACTGGCCCTCCAGGTCCACCTCCAGCTTGTTTCTCTCCCCCGCCAAGGATCCCCAGCCCCAGGATACAATATACCTGGGACGCATGAACCTCACATGTTGGTGTCTTCCAGGGCCCGGACTGTTGCAGGTATGGGCTCCAGGCAGGACAATCATGGGCCCATGATGCCGGACCCAGATACAGAGTCTTCTGAGGATGGCCCTGACTCTTTGGGGTCTTCCTTTTCTCCAGGGGAGTCGTCCGGTGAGAGGGTCTGGGCTGAGGAAGTGCACAAGTTCCCTCCTGATGATCCTTTCTTTATGAATGTTATGCACCACATCCAGCCCATCATAGGATGGGAGATGGAGGAGCAGAACACAGAGAGGCAATGCCCAACCATTTTCCTCTGGCAGCAGGATGCCCTACAGGTGGTAGTGCCACCCCGATCGATTATTTTGAGAATGTCACGCGGGCAGGCTGGACTTAACCCTTCCACTACTCTTCTCCCTAAGAAGGTAGAATGCTTTTATCAAGCTGGCAAGTCCTTTCTGGGTGAACACCCTAAGGTAGATTCAGTAGTCATTAACACAGCCCATGATCGGACCATGAATCCTGACAGCTGTACCAGTTGGGCAAGCAGGTCTTTGCTTCTTCTACCCTGGTTGTTGGAGTCATAAATTATTTGACCCATATGGTTGTGGAGGGGTTGTGGGATATCTGATGTACCAGAAACCAAACTTCAGGTTCAATACACAATCTCTGTGTGATGTTTATTCAAAATACAAGAAATAAGCTTCTGCAATGTCATTCTTTCTTCAGTATATCAGTTTGCAGCAATAGACTATGAATGTCCTTTCTCTGCACTTAGTGAGCACCTACTGACACTGATCTCTGATCCAATTCACTAGTTGAGATGTAGCGACCACCGCTCTGCAGGCCCTATTTGCTTACGTAGTGGGGGGCCCAAAAGAAAAAGAGAAGGGAAAAAAAAAAGATATAATCAAAGAACTTCAATGCAGAATCACTGAAAGAAGGGTTACCCCAAAGGGCATTGGCAACAAATAAAGTTTCAAAGAAACACATCATCATACATACTTCCATAATGCAATGCATCGTGGGATATATGCAAATCACCATGACATTTAGACTTTTTCAGTTTACATCAATTTCCTTGCATTTTAAATAGCACAACTAGCTTAATTTCTATAATAGACACCTAGTACTTTTTACCATCACAAACACCTAGTACCATGGTATTTTCAACATTACAGGTTTCATAACATAAGGTATATTATGATAGAGTGCTATTACATACTAAATCCAACAATGATGAACACAACTTGTTTTACATATGCTTGAGGTCACCACCATAACCTCCCCGTATAAGGACCTGAGAGGGAAAAATGAAAATTAGAGAGGACACTGTAGCATAGTCAAGGGAGGGAGAAGGGGTGCCCACAGGTGGCCAACCTTATGGACTAGAAAGAGTAAAGGATAGATAGGCTCAGAAACAGAACTGTTGCAACAGATTTAAGAAAAGGTTGGTCCTCGAGTGGCAGGAGCTCCCGGTCACAATGTTGCAATACCAAAATGCCCTCTGAGACCAGGCCAGGGACCTGGTCCAGACTCTGCCTGAGGACCCCACAACAACACACAGCTTGCCCAGCTTCTGACTTCTGACTCGTATGTGTGCAACCATGTGTTCCGGGCATCTTATCACTCCTTCAATGCCTCTGGGCTTAAGGATGCTGTGTGTATCCATCTCCGATGCCATTCTTGGCTTGGTCTCTGGTTTTGCCCCAGATGTGCAGGCCACTATTTTGAATACTCCTGGGGCTCAGTCCTATGTGGGGGTGATGTCAAAGACCTCATTTCCCATCTCTAGGATTCAGGGCAGGCCACAAAGTTGGCCCATTCGCTCTACCACACCCAACCTAGAGCAAACCAACATCAGCTCTTTCGTCGGTCCTCCTGCAAGCAAGTGTGAGGTCAGCAGAAGTGCAATGCCACTGCCACCCCTGCAGCTACCACCGCTTGAACTCCCAGAGGCCCCATGACCCCCCTGCCCACTTCCCATCCCTATCTCCAGACTCTTTAGCTGATGCCCCACCTCTGACAGATGGCTCAGGGAAGGTGGTCGGTTCTCTCTCTATCTGGCTGGGTGGCGAGGAATGACTACAGACATTTGGTTGCTTCAGCTCATAACTCGAGATCACACTCTGGAGTTCTTGGAGTGACCACCCAGAAATCCTCCTGTCCACTCTACTTAACATCCTGCACATGTACCCCTAGTTTGGCAGGAAACTCTGACTCTTAAATAAAAAAAAAAAATGCCCTATAGCCTGTCCCTCGGGCTCAGTGTGCAAGGGGGTTTTACTCGCACTTTTTCTCATCTCCCCCAAAAAAATGGGGTCTCACACCATCCTGGACCTGAGCAGACTGAATTTGTACATAGAGTACAAGTGCTTCAGGATGGTGACCCTTCAGGGTTACTGCCCTGCTACACCAGGGGATTGGCTCTGTTTGCTGAACATGCAGGACACATACCGGCACATCAGTCTTTCCTGCCCATTGTCTCTTTCTCTGCTTCCACTTTCAGGGTGCTTATTTCCAATTCTGGGCCCTTCCATTTGGCCTTTCCTCAGCCCTCTGGGTATTTACCAATTGCCTGGCAGTGGTGGCGGTGGAAGGGGAATGCTTTGTTCAGACCCTGGAGTGCACCCTGCATCTCTTCCAGGACCTGGGGATCACAGTAAATCTGCTAAAGTCCTGCCTCTCCCCTTGCCAGTGCTTTCAATACATAGGGGTGGTCCTGGACACCAACCAGGGTAAGGTCTTTTTGCCCGAGGACAGGGTGGAGCAACTGATGAAGCAGGCCCTTTGGGTTTTCCTGCGCCCATGGCCATGGTTCCCCTGACCCGCTTACATATGTGGGTTCCTCAGTGGACCTTGAGGGTCCAGTGGGACCAGTACACAGATGACCTGGACCAGTTGGTCCTGGTCTCTGACCCAGTCTGGAGAGTTCTGTCATGGCTCAATCCAGCCAACCTCCTTTGGGGATCTCCTTTTAGCGTTCAACCCCACGACAAAGTCTCATGACCGACGTGGCCTGCCTGGGCTGGGGTGCTCATCTGGCCTATTAACAGACCTAGGGTACCTTAACAGATGTAGAACAGGGTCTCCATATCAATGTCCTGGAAATGTGGGCTTTTTTTTTTTTTTTACGCCCTGCAGGCCTTTTTGGACTCTTCTCCGATCAGGTTCACTGCTAGTGCAGCCAAGCGTGTGTGGTGTACTGCATCAACAGACGGGAATCATTCTTACCCCATGGTGGGAGGTGATGAATCTGGTATTGGGCCATTGAGCATGGTCTGCAGCTCTCAGCCATTCATGTTCCAGGCTTTCAAAACAGCTTAGCCAACAGTCTCAGCCACTCCAGGTTGTGGGCTCACGAGTGGAAGCTTCTAACCTCGGTGGTCGAAGATCTCTTTGACATGTGTTGCCATCAAGAGCTGGACCTCTTTGTGTCCCCACTCAATGCAAAACTGCCACTTTTTTTTTGCCTGCTCGATCCTGGGCCTGGAGTTTTCTGGCGAGTTGTATTGTCCCTCTCCTGAAATGGGAGATTTCTGTACACCTTTCCTCCCTTCCTGCTCCTGCAGAGGGTTCTGCTGAAGCTCCAGCTAGAGGGGGCAGAGATGATTCTCATGCTCCCTTCTGGCCACACCAGATTTGGTTTCTCCTGGTGCAACAGCTGACTGTGGAACCTCCGATACCCTTGGCCCTGTGCACAGGCTAGCTCCCCCAGGACCAGGGCACCTTGGTCCATCCAGACCAAGTCCTGCATCTCCATGTGTGGCTTCTGCAGACCTAGCTATTTTCCACTTTGTGGTATCCTCGAGGGTTGCTGATGGTGGTGGCCAGAGAATTATGAAATGGAAGCACTTTACCATTTGGGCCATTGCTTGTCATTTGGATCCTTTCACTTGCCCCGTGAATCAGGTGTTGCAGTACTTCCTTTCCCTTTTGGAGTGAGGCCTAGGATACTCCTCCCTTAAGGTGTACCTTTCTGCCATCTCTGCATACCATGCACCTATTGAGGGCAAAGCTGTTGCCGAGCTTGAAGTGTCCCACACATTCCTGTGGGGCATTTTACATCTGAAGCCTCCCATTCGGGACCCAGCCACTCTGTGGGACCTCAACTTTATGTTGGGAAAAACTCACTTTACCTCCCTTTGAACTGGCTGCAAGTTGCGAGCTGTGCTTTCTGTTGTGGAAAGTACTCATTAGTTGCTGTTATTTCTGCTCTAAGGATTTCTGAGCTCCAGGCTGCGAAGTGTAAAGTGCTTTATTTGGTTTTTCACAGACTGGATGTCTTTTCGTACTAATCCTAAGTTTTTTACCTAAGGTGGTGTCTGAGTTTACTTTTTTTTTTATTATTATTTCTGTTTCTCCTCTGGTCGGCTGCCCCATCTGACCGACCCTCCCCCCCACCCCAGCAGTCATCTGTAATCGCAATGCTTCCTTGTACCTGGCCCGGAGTGGTGCCTGTGAGGAGTCGGTCATCATCCTGCTAGCCACTGGCATTTTCTCATCCGGTTTTCACCCAGGAGTAGGGAGGCGCATGCATGTGAAACGCATGCACCTCAGCCCCGGTTACGACCCCTTTCCACCACCCCATGGCCTCTTGCCCGGACCCCTCTGAGCCCGTGCAACTCCTAGCCTCCACTAGGGATCACCATTGGCCGAGGGATGCCGCATCACCTCCTCAGAGAGAAGAGCCTGCCTGTCAGCTGCTCAATCCAGCTCCGTCCCCCCAAACTGCTGACCTCCGATGACCCAGGCCCATTCCCAAACCCGGGTCGCCGGTGTGCCGCATGGAAAGGTGTCCAGCGCCTCAGCCCTCAGAGCCACCAGGCTGGCCAGTCTGCATTTACTTTTAATCAATCCATCCACCTGCCAGTTTATTTTCCTGAATATTCCAGTCAGGGTGAGGTGTTGCTCCATACTTTGAATGTTCACAGAATGTTGCAGTATATGTTCAACCGCACCAAGTCTTTGAGGAAAACTGACCAGTTGTTTGTTTCATTCACCCCCAAAAGGGAGGGTGCTCCTGTTTCCAAACAGTGTTTTTCTAAATGGTTAGCTAATTGTATTGTTTACTGCTACCGCAAGTACAAGCCCCTTCCAGGGGTGGTAAAGGGCCATCCACCAGGGGTCTGGGTGCCTCCACAGCTTGCTTCAGAAATGTGTCTTCTGCTGACATCTGTGCAGCTGCCACCTGGAGTTCTGTCCAAATTTTAACCAAGTATTACAGTCTGGACATTGCCTCTAGGCATAGAGCCAGCTTTGGTCTGACAGTTCTTCAGGGCTTTCTGGCATGAACTCTTGACTACTCTCTGGTCCTCTTCCTGGTGATAACTGGTACTGCTTGGGACTCGGTCTTACCAGTGTGGCCTGCTGTAAGAGCCTTCCTCAAAGTAACAGTTCAGTTACGTAAGAACTTACTATAACAGTAGATCTTCAAGAGAAGCTCTTGCAGCAGGCTCTGCTTTCCCTCCATCATTCCCCATGTTGTTCCTTTACTGTGCACCTTCTTCTGCCTGTCTTTTGGCTCTCAAGAAACCTCCTTGGTTCTCCTTCAGCTGCCTGTATGGGGTCTTCGGGTGGAGAACTGAGGCAGTGTCGGGGACCATCTTCCTATACAGGCTATGCTGATTGCAGTCATTTAGGTATATAAGATAGAGAGAATGACAAAATAAAACTGTGCTCATCCAGATGGAATGGGTGGATCCTATATGTGATGCTCAAGGATCCAAACTTTGTCACTTAAGGGATTGAGATCCTAACCATAGCCCAGTTTGTTCTGCAAAATAGAGCACCCCATCCAGAGAATTACCAAATACAAAAATGGGGTCAAATATACTCTCTATCTAAGCTTAGCCATTGATCCCTGAGCCCAGACTCATTTTAGTGCTACTAAGCCGATCCCTGTGTCCCCCACCCCCTCCTCACTCTTGTGCAAAGATTTTCATTTTGGTAGGCCAGAGCTTGGATCATGTGTATTTTCCTTTTTAATTTTTATTTCACAATAGATCTTAGTTGGGGAAGGCTCTTGCAGCAGGCCATACTGGTAAGACTAAGCTGTCTGGTGCTAGGACCACACAGAAAACTTGTAGATAGCAGTCTACCACAGACACCCACCCCCAATGTCAGTCAACTGACAGCATAGCCTGTATAGAAGGGTGGTCCCCACAGCACCTCCAGTTCTCTTCCCCCATCGAGGCCACGCATGTTGGACCTTAGCGGACTCCGCAGCTATAGTCGACCGTCCTTTCCCGTGCTTACTGCACTTTTTTTTTTTTCTTCCGTGTCTTCTGAGTGTTAAAACATCAAATTTTTTGTGTTTTTTGTGTTGGTCTTCTCCACCAGCCTCCTCTTCTGACCGCTCCACAAAGTGTTCCTCCGGCAAACAGATTCCTGAAAAGGTTGGCCACTTTGCTTGTCTGATTTGCCAATGCCCCAGCCACGACACTGAAACCTGCCAGTTCTGCCGGAAATTCAACCAGGCCACTCAGAGATGTTGTTTAAAAACTCCGGACAAGCTCTAGTTGGAATGAGCAGAGATGATTGTCATAGCTCCCTTCTGGCCACGTCAGATTTGGTTCCCCTGTTGCAGCAGCTAGCTATGGAACTTCTGGTGTCCGTGCCTCCGTGCACAGGCTTGCTCTCCCAGGACCAGGGCACCCTGGTCCATTCAGACCACAGTTCCTTGCATCTTAATGCATGGCTCCTGTGGACCTAGCTATTGCCTGCTGCAGTGTCTCCTCTAGGGCCGCTGATGTCATGGTGGCAGCCAGGAAGCCCTCCATCAGGGCCACTTATGCTGTGATATGGAAATGCTTCTCCATTTGGGCTACTGCTCACCGTTTGGATCCTTTCACCTGCCCAGTGAATCAGGTGTTGGAGTACCTCCTTTCCCTTTCGGATTTAGGCCTGGGGTGCTCCTCCCTTAAGGTGCACCTTTCTACCGTCTTTGCATATATGCACCTATCAAGGGCAAAGCTGTTGCCCAGCTCGTCATGTCCCACGTATTCCTGTGGGGTTTCTTGCATCTGGAACCTCCCATTCAGGACCAGTTCCTTCCATAAAACCTCAATTTTATGTTGGAGAAACTCACTTTACCTCCCTTTGAACCGACTGCGAGTTGTGAGCTGTGCTTTCTGTCGTGGAAAGCGCTCTTTTTAGTTGCTGTTACTTCTGCTGGAAGGATTTCTGAGCTACAGGTTCTGATGTGTAAAGGGCCTTCTTTGGTTTTTCACAAAGACAGGGTGTCTTTTGTGTACCAATCCTAAGTGTTTTACCTAAGGTGGTGTCTGAGTTTACTTTCAATCAATCCATCCACCTTCCAGTTTATTACCCTGAGTACTCCAATCAAGGGGAGGCTTTGCTTCATACTTTGGATGTTGACAGAATGTTGCAGTGTTGTAGGAACCGCACCAAGTCTTTGAGGAAAACTGACCAGTTGTTTGTTTCATTCGCCCCAAAAGAGAGAGGGTGCTTTTGTTTCCAAACAGTGTTTATCTAAGTGGTTAACTAATTGCATTGTTTATTGCTACCGCAAGTACAACAAAACCGTTCTGGGAGTGGTCAAGGGCCCTTCCACCAGAAGTATGGCTGCCTCCACAGCTTGCTTCAGAAATGTGTCTGCTGCTGACATCTGTGCAGCTGCCACCTAGAGTTCTGTTCACACTTTTACCCAACATTACAGTCTGGACATCACCTCTAGGCACAGAGACACTTTTGGCTTGGCAGTTCTTCAGGGCTTTCTGTCATGAACTTTTGACTGCTGACTTATCCTCCTCCCGGCAATGTTATCCTGGTGATAAACAATACTGCTTGGGACTTGGTCCTAGTGGTGTGGTCTGCTGCAAGAGCCTTCCTCGAAGTACGGTAGTACAGATATGCAAGACCTTACTGTAACAGTAAATCTTAGAGAGAAGTTCTTGCAGCAGACTGTGCTTTTCCTCCCTCCTTCCTCCTGCTTTTCTTTTTCTATAGCTTCAAGCTTCTGCCTTTCCCTGGCTCTGGTGATAACCTCCTGAGTTCTCCTTCAGCTGGTCCTTATTTATTTAATTACGTGTTATACCAGGAAAGCATACTGAGCAACATGCTTGATTCCAGATGCAACTGGGCGCGAGACTCAAATACATAGCTTAAATTAATGATAGACAGTACAAAATGATAAGCAAGGCTTACACCTTAAACAATTTGGGAGAAAAATACAGACAGGGGTAGAATACATACAGTGTAACGAATCAGGGGTAGAGTACTTTGCAATACATTTAGGTTATAACAGCATGACATTAAAATCGCTAATTGAAGCAGGAGCAGCTGAGGAGAAATGCGCCCGAGTAATCGGGTTACAAGGTAGGGGTTTGGTGTGGCCCACGAAGCAGGTAGGGCATTCCAGGTCTGTGGACTGCAGTTAAAAGTGGCCTGGCCTTTGGATGCAAGAACGGGACATGTAGCCTTGGGTCCGTGCTCCTAAGGAAGTACGCAGGTGGAGGTTGTTTGGAGAGGGCAGAGGACGGGGGGGGGGGAGGGACCAATATTTGGCTGCGAACCTAGCACAGTTAGTTTGTCTGCGGTCATGGAGGGACGGCTGCGTGGTGTGTTGATTGAGGGCCATCGAGGATGAAACGACAGAAAGATTGGAACAGGGTGTCTAGGCTGGCCAGGGCGGACATGGGGGTGATGGAGTATACTATATCGCTGTAGTAGAGTACGGGAAGAATCATTTTTTGGACAATGGCGTACCTTGTCTCTGTGGGGAGGCAGCTTTTGTTACGGTATAGTGCGCCAAGTTTGGGGAGCAGCCTCTTGTATAAAGAGTTAATGTAAGATGTGAAATCTAGGTGTTGGTCTAGCCAGATGCCAAGATATCTAAAGTTAGTGCAATTCTCCAGGGGGGTCCCGTCCAAGGTTTTGAAAGGGGGGTAGGGGACTTGGCGGGAGAGTCTTTGTTGGGAGCCAAATGTTAGTGATACTTTAGAGTTTAGAAATAACTGGTTTGACCTAAACCAGTTCTGAATGGCGTTGAAATCTTCCTGGAGGAGGGTTGCTATGCTGCGTGTTGTGGGATCAGTGGCATATAGTATAGTGTCATCCACGTACATCTGGATGGATGAGCGGGAGCACACTGCTGGGAGGTCGTTTAGAAAGATGGAGAAGAGTAGAGGACCTAGAACTGAACCTTGGGGGACTCCTGCAGAGACTGGCAAGGGGTGAGAGGTGTGAAAGGCTAGTTTGACTGCTTGTTTCCTGCCCACTAGGTAGTCATGGAACCATTCAGTGGCTGGTGTAGAGAGCTCTGCATCAGTGAGTTTGAAGAGTAGGGAGTTGGAGACTGTATCAGAGGCCTTGGCTAGGTCAATGAAGATGGCAGAGGTGATGCTTCCTTTGTCCATGCTCGTGAGAATGTCACCAGTGACATGAAGCAGGGAGGTGATGGTTGAGTGGGATTTTCAAAAACCCGACTGGAAAGGTGTGAAAAAAGAAGAGGCATCTAGGTACGGAGTGAGTTGGGACAGGACCAGTCGTTCCTGTAATTTGGCCAGGATAGGGAGTAGGGAGATGGGTCAGTAATTTCCTGGAGAGGAAAGGTCTCCACCTTTTGGTAGAGGTATAACGGTGGCAGCTTCCATGCCGTAGGTACTAACATACTATTTGCCAGCAGATTAGGCCTTACGGTCTATCGAGTCTGCTCAAACCTCAGATCCTTAGTTGGGTGCTGAGGCCCTCCCCTCCCCTTCCTTGTGTTCCAGAAACCCCTATCATCCATCCCCGCCCCCTGGGACAGGCCATCATCTGATACATCCACTTTCTGTGTCTGTCCCACCCTCTCTTGAAGCCCTCCACTGTGGATCTCTGAACCAGCTCGCCAGGCAGTGACATGAAGCAGGGAGGTGATGGTTGAGTGGAATTTTCAGAAACCCGATTGGAAAGGTGTGAAAAAGGAAGAGGTAGCTTGCCCAAAGAGAAGGATAGATTGAAAAGATCGGCTAGAGGGGCGGCTATGGCTGGGGCAGAGAGGAAAAGTATCTTAGCGTCCAGGGATGTTGGGCATTTACCTTTGTTTGGGTTTAGGGCCGTGAGAGCAGAAGACTTCAGCTTGGGATACTGGGCAGAAGGAGAATGGCAGGGCTGGGGGAACTGGGGGGTGAGTATACTGGAGGGAGGACAGGAGCTTTTCTGCATAGCTGGAGAAGTGGGTGTTAAAAGCTTCAGCTACGCAGATGGGGTCGGAGATGAGGGTGCCCTGGACTCGTAGTGTAGGGGTGCAGGTTGAGTGGGGGACATGGATTTGAGAGATTTCCAGAAATCAGTTGGACGATTTATGTTTTTGCTGAAAGGCGATAGGCAGTAACTCTCTCTGGCTTGGCAGATGCTGTTTGTGCATGCGTTTAGGAGGGTTCTGTATGTAGTGAGGGAAGCCTGTGTGCCCATTTTCTTGTAGGCTTTCCAGGCGTGGTCCCTGGAGTGGCATTTTCTGATTCTGCCAAGATCCAAGGGAGATGCGGTCCTCTGACTCTCTTCATACGTAGTGGGGCATGTTTGTCCCAGACTTTAAGGAAACTGATTTTGAAAGCCTCAAAAGCTATGTCAATGGAGGGTGCCTCTGGGATAAAAGACCAGTTTATCAGACTTAAGTCTGACAGGAGGGAAGCCAAATTGAGGGAGTTATAGGACCTGGTGCTCAGTGTCTTTGGGGGGGGGGCAGTTCGGCTGTGCACCTTCCTGATCATGAAGATCATATGATGATCGCTTATGAAATCGGGTAGGAGGCCTGTACTTACAATTCTGTGGGGGTGGGAGGTGAGAGCCCAGTCAAGTAAGGTGTGGTTTAGAGTTTTGTGATTTAGTCTGGTGGGATTGGTAATGAGTTGAGAGAGGTTCTGGGCCTTAATTTTGGTCTTCAGGTGGGCTTTTTCTGGACCTAGCCAGTTTGTTAAAATCACCAGTGACGTGGAGCTCACCCCCAGCCGCTAGACTGTAAGGTGACCAGGTGAGAAAGGATGTCCTCGGGGGGGGGGGGTGCAGGTGGGGAAGTACGAGCCTGCCATGTATATGGGGGTGGAACTAGGGAGTAAGAGTTTGAGTAAAGAGTCTGTTTCCAGGGAATGATGGGATGACCACTACTGTGAACTGAAGACTATTGGCGATGTACATAGCCATGCCTCCGCCTCTCTTTTCCTGGCGGTCACGCCTGATTGTGTACCCTGGTAAGGATACTTCCGCATCGGTAAGATGAGGTTTTAGCCAGGTTTTGGAGATGACTAGGATGTCAGGGCGCTGTGTTAAGGCAACTGGTTGCAGCAGGGAGAATTTTGATAAGCTGCAGGTGTTTAGGTGCAGGATACAGAGGCCTTTGGGGCAAGAGAAGGGGGAGTGGGTGTTTAAATTTGCGGGGTTGGGGCTGGGGTTTGCCTCTGTCCTCTGACAGGAGCAGGAGAAGTGTGATGAGATGCTTTAATTTTACCCAAGGAGGGTTTGGGCAAGATGTGGTGGTATGAGAGGTAGTGGAAATTGGGGGGTAGTGGCAGGCTGGGGTGTGTAAAACAGAGCCCCATGTGAAAGGAAGGTGGTAGGATAGTGGCACTAATGTGACCATAATGGTCATGGGTCATGTCTTGTGCAGGCGTGTGCGAGTGGGCAACGTAGCAAGGTTGTGGGGTTAGCCATGGGGGCAAAGACGGCGGGGGTTCTCTGTTTGGGAGGACTGCTGGGGGCAGGGAGGATAGACTTGCCAGTTGGAGGAGAATAAAAGATGTAGGCAGCAGCATCCTGGACTGAATTTTAAATAGGTGGACGAAGATTTTGGTTTGGTGCCCTCTGGTGGTAGCAGCTGATAAGCTGCAAATGGAGAAATAGGCTGATAGGTTTTGGAGAGTCATGTGACACAGCCTATAAAAGGAGGAGCTCACCAAGGGTGGTGGGAACAGCCAGCGCAGCACGGCTGGGCAGAAACACACAGCCACTGGGAAGCACTGTGCTTGCTTGTGAGGCAGCAGCCATTCAAAACTGGCGCCAGGAGCCTCCGATGTGCTTAAAAATTCATCTGCTTACCTGTGTGCTTCGGGGGGGGGGGTCCTTTCTTGAGAGCTGCAGGGGAGTGCTGGCTTCATTCCAGGGGCCCTCCCTACGCATTAATTCCAACGTCTGAGGAGAGAAAAGAGGGTATTTATAGTCAGAACAGTAGGAGGACCTGTGAGGTGAGTAAGCCGTGTAATTGGTGCAGGAGTTTCCAGGACTAAATGTTTTTTTGAGTTTAGTTTGCTTGGATCTCTCTTTATTTTGTTGGGCAAAATGGCTGGGGGGGTTGGGGGCCCAGGAAGACTGCCTGGGAGAGACCCTAGGCAACGGCCTTGTGGTGTGTGCATTAATAGCCAGAGGCTGCATGTGGTTTGGAGTTAGCAGGCGAATTTCAGTGCAGTAAAATGGTTGGTTAGTCCCTTCAGCGAGCCTTTCAGCACAAAATAGATTCAGTCCCTGTAGCGAGCCTAACTTTGGGAGAAAGCTTTGGCATCTGTGCAGGGTGAATTTTGGAGTTTTGAAAATATCGAGGGGTATAAGGGAATAGCAAAACGCGGCCTGCCAGGGAGCGAGTGCTGCTTTTGGGGCCAGGATTGTGCATTTGGGCAGTTCTCCTGGTCGTTTCAGAGCAGTGCAGGGTCTGCTGTAAGTACTGCACAGTTAATGTAACTGCTGCAGTTTCCTACTCATAAATGCAGGAAAAAACCTTTAAAATTGCTGCTCTTTTCAACTCCTGTAGAGCTCTAAATCTGAAATCGCCCCCAAAATTTTAACAGTTTGGCTGCAGTTGACAATATTTATTAACAGTAGGCAACATGAGAACAGCAGATTTAAACTCACTTCTTTGTTAGAAGTATTTCTATGGCTTTCCGATCGCGCTACTTTACAGCTAAAGGCATATCCGGACAATGGAGAAATTAAGCAGGGTTATGATACAACTGTGCCTTAGACAAAATAGAGCAGCAATAGATTTAAGACGCTCTACTAAATTCAAATAATGTTATGGCTTCCCGATCGCACCAGCTTACATTAAAGGCATATCAGGACAATGCAGAAAATAAGCAGGGTTGTATTATAGCTGTGTCTTAAAGCACCAGTGCAAGTTTCAAACGACAAAGGAGTACAGCTGTCAGATTTTTTAGTAAAAATAAACTATTAGTTTATCAGAGTCTGTGTCTGTTAAGATTAAGCAAACAGATACTTTATTAGAAGTAGAAGGGGTCTTAATTAGGGTTAAGAAAAGAAAGTTGGTGTGTGTTCTGTGCTGGGAAGGGTACTGTATCAGTTTACTTTGCTAATCCAGTAGGAGGAGAGAGAGCTTAATTAGGGGTGTGGCTTAGACACTATAAAAGCAGGTGACTCAAATTACAACTTTCTGTTGCTAGCCTTTTTTCTTACTAATTGCCTCCATCCCACCCACCTAAGCCAGTTCTACTTTTATAGCCACTGGATCTGACTGTCAACAGGAACTTCCTGCTTGGCAGTAGGAAGGAAGGATCATAGAAACATTGGTTTGTTAACCTTAATGGAAAAAATTAAGCTCACTCCTTCTCCGCCCCAGCTGCTGGTGGTCTGACACTGAGCAAGGAAGGAGGAGGCTACTGAAAAATATAGGAAGTTGCTGTCCCAGAACAGGAAGGGTGAGAGTTGTAAGGAGGAAAGAGTAAGCATACAGAGAAACAGGAGAGGACACAAAATAAGACATGATAGGGTGGTGCAGTGCAATGGCTGTGGGGCGGCAGTGTTCGGAGACATTCTGGAGGCTGCGATGCTGCTCTGTTCTGGCACCTCTCTGGTCTGAGGAGGAGGTTGCTAGTCTCCAGGCTGACCTGGCTAGGATTCATGAAACCTCCTCCCCCACCCAGGGAACACCAGGGCCAATGCCACTACCTCAGAGGTTGCCAAGAAAGAGGAGAGACTAGACCAGGGTGGGCTCAGGGAGAGAGAGGATGGTGGAACAGAGTTGCATCCCTCCAGCTGTGCCTCTCCACA